>JABFQM010001054.1:0-24989 GCA_022816865.1 Zelostemma sp. ZL-2020
TCTTTTGTGTTTAAACATTAGTTTCTTTATTCACAATTTTGTCAGACTATATTATTTGCCAAGTCCTCATTTTATGCAGCTTAGAAATGAATTATCGTGTCAGAAGACTCTGAAAACAGTCAGTACGCATAGCTATTTAACAGAATTTAATGTGAATCGCCCTGAAACGAGTAGAAAGCAGTTTATGTACGGTTAAGTAAATTTAAAGTCATAACTTAGTTTGAATACGTTTGCGCAAGTGATTCAGAAACGTTGAATCAACAAGCGAAATTCAAGAGCTGGAAAAAATGTTTGTCCTAGGTATGTCCAAATGTATGTCCAAAAAATGGATGAACTCATTTCCTAGGAATCTATGAAACTGGCATTTAATGGAAAATTAAATAAAGAAAATTCCTTGGGCAACAAACGGAATAAAATTCATAATTTCTCCTGAAGAACAAATCGATACGAAGTAGAAAGAATCGACTTTGCGATTGAAGAAATTGCAATTATGTTTTGAGAAACAAGAATCAAAGCAGAGAAACAGAACTAATTTTATTGCAGCTTCTATAAATCTTTATGAAATATACGAGGTCTTATAGAACCATCAACAGAGTAGATAAATAAAAAAAGAATCCTGACTCAAACGCGTCAATCATCGTTGGTAGCGAAGTACAGATCCCGCAGGAATAGCCTCGGCTAATTCAGAGTCTTTCGTGTTGCTCGTTTTATGCTTTTCTAACGATGAAGGGTCATGCGACATTATTACCAAGGGACTGTCTGTGAGACGATGAGACAGCTATCGATTTGCTTCGAAGCCGTTCGTCGATTATAGCCGATTTACTTAGCTATGTTTATTATAATGAAAAATTCATGCGAATCAGGCGGAACATTTATTTTTAGCTCGCGTAAATAGCTCGAAGAAACGAGTATTTGATTTCCGAACATTTATTAGTTTCGTAAGGAAGGAATAAGGCTTTTATTGGAATCCAAGAATTCAAAATCGATTACATACGAATGATCCAGTTTTATCAGTTCTCAGCCACATTTTCCCTCCGCCGCATTGGATATGATTTTGCTAGAAATAGCCCAGGTGGGGCTCTCTCCTCTGAAACATTTAAAAAATGTCTTCGGACGTGTCTCTTTAGTGTCAATTCTCGTTCACAGTTTTATGATGCGCGAACAAAAATTGATGTCGCTTTAACGGAATAACATTGAAATTCCAAAACGAATTTTGGTGTCAACAGCGCAGTGTTCTTTTTAAAAAAAAGCCGGTGGAAGCGAATCGCGATTCTGTTAACACGAATCTGAATTGCGTCAATTTTCGACTTGTGCCAAAATGAATTCATGCTGGCACAATAGTTACGACAACTTTATGTTGGCATTGTATCAATTAATGCCACTCAAACAGGAAATTTCTCTCCGTTCACCATTGGCACTTTTGACAGAGAGATGATATGAAGTTTGCAATCATGTGCAAATTATGTGTGCAATATGACTGGAGGTGGGATATAATTCCAAGTACCTATGCAATTTGAAATTTTCAGTTCACATCTTGCAAAGGCATTAATAGGATTCATTTAACGTTCATTCGATCGTCATAAATTGTGTTTCTCAATTACAAAAATTTATTACTTCGATTGCAAATGTAGGACATTTTGTAACGATGGTGTACTAGACATTGTATGATTCTCAAGGCGCGAAATGCTTTTACGGGGCTGTAATAATACTCATGCAGATGACATTTGAGTAAGGATCGTTAATGTCAGTTGGGTTTCGAATTACGCATACACGACCTGCTTGCACCTACGTGTGGAGAAGCTAACTTTACTAATGCTCTGGTCATTCGTCACATGAAATTGACAGATCGTAGTGCCATTAGTAAGCGTTAATTATACAGTGATTAACATTACACGTACAACGCGCAACAAGAAATTTAGGAATTGGATGGAACAGTTGTACCAAATGTAGCTTCACTTTCCACTGAGCTTCATCCGATATTCAGAAAGCTTCTTTTGAAATTGATTAAATCCATAGATTTCAATTTTCGAATGATTTGTCATCGCGAGAATATGAGTCTTTTTGGACTCGGAACAAACTAACGTTTATCTACGAAATATTTTGTTGAAATTTCGTAGCTTCGAGACTAAGTATGTCAGAGTGATTGAAAGTGCATTAAAATAATTTGAGAAATTGATATGTTGACGATAGATAATGAGCTTCGAGACTAAGTATGTCAAAGTGATTAAAAGTGTATTATAATAATTTGAGAAATTAATCTGTTGACGATAGATAGTGAGTCAGGGGTGTACATTTTACAAGTATCTTATTTTTATCTTAGTTCTGGTTGAAAAACAATTGTTTTTAATTCAAAAAAAAACTTTGCTAACAGCTATTTCGTTAAATTGAAACGCATTTGTTTATCGAGTGTCGCTTTAACTTGAAATTACTGCTTGAATACCGAAACGAGTTTAGGAATAAAAATTTGCATTTAGACTTAAAACTAAGTTCTAAAACTTATTTCATGCCTCAATTGTATCAGCTCTACGCATTTTCTTCAGCCAACTTTACTTTTAAGCCAGTCGGTAGTTCACTCCGACTGTTTTCTCCTTAAGAAATGAATGAATGCTACGAAATAGCATCCCAACTGACATTACAAGACCATAATTTCTAGCTGTCTGGCAAATAATCTACTGCAGCGCTGTTCTACCGACTACACACAGTGTAACTCAATGTTACCGCAGAGTGTTGAGACAATTAAAAAACCTCGCACATTTGTGGTCGAGTATTCGCGCGCTCGTACGTCGAAAAGACTAAGACTCGGGGAAATTTTCAAAGAAGTACCGCCAACTAATTACTTTCTCATTAACTCTTTTTTCGAATCATGAGATGTTAAAAAAATACAGCGGTTGTTGAATTCACGCTCGGGT
Source organism: Zelostemma sp. ZL-2020 (assembly GCA_022816865.1). Taxonomy (NCBI): domain Eukaryota; kingdom Metazoa; phylum Arthropoda; class Insecta; order Hymenoptera; family Platygastridae; genus Zelostemma; species Zelostemma sp. ZL-2020. The sequence continues at coordinate 2,910 of JABFQM010001054.1, forward strand.
AAATTAACGCTGATATCAAAGTTAACATACATGGGTGAAAAAGTTACTTAAGATAATTAATTTGATCCGCGTCGAATTTACGTATGATATGTTCGTAGATTTTCGTACATAAAATAAAATTTAGTTGCAAACACGTAAAATATTCATAATTTGTATACATATTTTACATGAATTACCTCATATATTATTATTTTTATCTTGATATATAAATTATATATATGCAAGGAATTATACGATCTACATTGCAACGTAAAATAATTATAAGAACAATTAACGTTTCTCTTTCCACTCAACATTCTTATTTTCATAATTTTTGAAAATACTGGATTTTTTTCAATTAGAAATTTTAATTAGATGTTGTCAATGATTCAGCCTTAGCGTGACAAAACAATTCAGAGCTGACTAGACAAATGCGAAATGAATCTCAAAAAAAGGAAGTGATATTGCATTTTATGCCCAAGAACAAATTAATTTTGTGAAAAAAAGAAGTTATCATATTGATTGCGGAAGTATATGAATTTTGGATAGGACTTTTAATCCTCTTAACCGGCAGAATTCAGGAGGAGTTAATAGGACTAGAAGAGGGTATGCTATCTAAAATCTTATCCAAAATTAGTAAATTTAGTTAGAAAATAAATTCAAGTACAAATTAAAAAATTACAGTAGAAACATTTTCGTCATCAAAAATGTCTTCTTGTGTTCTTCTCACAAAATCGGAGGTATAATTTTCACACCAATTAAACCAAATGATAATCGAGAAGAATCGAATAGTTCTGTAAGTTTATATTCCATTTTTGCAAAAGAAATTTTCCCGAGAATAAAGAAGTAATATCAGATATTTCAATCACGTAAAAATCTATAACTCAGCATTTCCAATTTATCAGCTGTCATCTTTGCTATCTGAAATTTTCCCGGCGAGTTGCGCTCCTCTGACATTAACAAAAGAGACATCCTTTTGACAGTTAATGTATCAGAAGCTGAAGAAATGAGATTGAATAAACTTAATTATTCGATAAATGCAGGTTATGCATATTAAATATGTATCGTATTTAGTTATTTTTCGGCCATTGTCATTATCGCGTGATGTCATTTAGCAGTGGATCACACAAGAACTCGATTTAAAGCCTTTCATTCCTGCGAATAAACGAAAATTCAACCCTGCAGACTAATTCTGCAATTTTCTGTATGAATTTTGTCCTTCCTCTGTTTGAATTTTGGGAGATTGCGGAAGTGCATTTTTTGCACTCTGCCAAAATTCAGATTGATTGAAGCGGCGAACGTGATTGGAAAAATTGCGGAATTAGAGGTCGTATGCAAGCTGATGCATATATAAGCAGTAAATCATTGCCAATTGAAATTTAATGACGATAATCGATTATTCGAGATACTCCATAGATTCTTCCCGGTAACGCACATCGATTATGCATGATCCATAAATGGATTTCGACTACTTAATTGTATGTGCAGCCAAAGTACGTAATGGCTCTGCCATCTAAAAACATGCAGGCATCATGCATGTTAACACAAAGTTTTGTGGAGAAAACTGAAAATATAAATTTCGAGTAACCATAAAAGTGCATTCTTTTATTATTGAGTTCTATTTTTCAACGATGCTTGCATGAAGCATACATGCATAAAGCGCATTCAATATAAAACAAGTACTCGCAATTACATTCCGCACGAAGCAAAGTATATGGAAATAAAAGATAGGCAAAATACCTCGCGTTTGAAATCGAAGACATACAAAACGTTCTCTTTTAGAATAATTTTCCCGGTATTGCTCTGCCCTACCCCATTTCCATATAATGCTTTCACCTTTTTCGTTTATACGACCCTATATAGGCTGTCTCATGCATTCTGATCGCGATCGGGCGGCGGAACTTTTTATTACTGGTCACCACGAATGCCACCCTTCTTCCTTGATGACGAGATCGGAATCTCCGTACATACCGAATCGGACAATCTTCTTTGTCAACAAAAATTGTTCACTAGGAATTTCAGCGAATTGTTCATTTCATAATTCGCAGTTCGCGGAAACGTTCGTTCGATTATTTAAAAAGTTTGCAAACGTACGAAGATATAATAAATGACTATCTGCGTTTTTTTATGGCGCATTATCGTGGGTTTGAAATTAAAATAACGTAAACCAGATACAGGCGTGATAAGCTAGTCCGTTTTCAATGATCGGCCGATAAGTTTTTGTTTGGTTATATTCAGTGTTTTTGCGTTAACGGCATATGGCGCTGCAAATGTCCCCGATAAGATAACATTCGAGTTGCATTTGGTCTTATCAGAGGTGGATACATCGCTCGGGGAGATAAAGCATCCCAGAGTATTGAAACACGCCTCGCTTGGCAATCCAGCACAATGCCGGATTCCCTTTGAAAAAGCGTCAATCGAGGCAATAACATATCGCGCAAGATTTGTCGTTCCACCATACAATATTCCATATTACAAGTGGTGTCTATAAATTACTGCGACGTCATGTAAAAATTCAAATAAAGTGCTTTACGATAATGGAACATGTAAATGGCCATACCTTTGGAAATGGGAATGGTCCGACTACGCTCGAGTTTTATTTCCGATCATTAAATGTCATTTCGGAATATTTGAAAACGACGTTGAATTATTTTAAAGTGAAAATGGTTTCTGTCCCATGTACAGTTTTCAATGGTTCATATCGTGTTCGTTTATAGATTATGTTTCGTCTATGCTATGTAAGACAATTCTTTGGATGAAGAATGAATCGATGTTTAAAAAGACATCAAAGCGCAATTCAATGTTTGTTGAAACAACGTAGCATCATGCCATGTGTTTGAGCATATGTAGAGCATACGATGAAACATTGAGATGACAGCGTGTCGTACTGTCATACGAATGCATGCTAAGCTTCGTATGCTTTTAAGAACACTGTTTATGCGTAGAATAGTGTTCTTAATATCCTTTGCATATGCTTCCACGTTTACTGTAAAAAATGCCATCTTTCACGTAAACAAATTAATTCGTTCAATGATTTGAGGACAGAAACTGGTTATCGCAGTCGAGAAATTCATGTACAATGTCACTCAGAAGCGAGAAGATTAGTCGGCTCGGAAAAATTAGCGCCCGATTAGACTTAATGTTGTGTTTAACTATCTTCTATCTTCGCTAAAAAAAATCGATTGTGGAAGTTTTGCGCCGAACAATGGTGGGAAAAAGGGGAATTAAAGTCGGCCGTCTGTGTGTGTGGTTGGGAAAGAAACTTCCGTAATTAAAAAATAAGACTTCGTAATATTCTTCGAAGAGTTATGAGAATTAGCCCAATTTGCGTTGCGTTACGGCTCAACACAAAACGAGGTATCACTCAGATGGCTGCGCCGCCAAAGTGAGTTCTGCCATTGAGGAGAGTGAATATCCGATCCAAGACAGGTAGATTACGAGACAGGAGACTGCGGATAATCGAATAACCGTGACGCCGATCCTGACACAGACGTGCTATCGCTGTGTTTTGGTACATAGATATTCAAATCTCTGAAGCTATATATGGCTTTTCTTCCTTCCCAGCTGTCACTGATACACGTCTTTCAATATAGACATTGAATCATAATTTTGTTCGTGGTATCTTGGGAATAAAATTTCCAGTTTACATGGAGGGGATCCTGTAAGTGTATGGAAACGTCCCTTAAGAGGAATCTGGATGTGTTAAGGATAAACAGAGACAGATAAGTAGAAACCTAAAAAAAGAAAGATGAGAGATCCCTTTGAATCGAAATAATCATTCGGTTCAGAAGCTGTAGGCACTAAACTGTGGGGTAGCAATGGTTGGAGTTTCGTTTTTCTTTTCAGGCTTTTAAGAACCCATGTGAAATAATTGCTAACACAATGATTTAAATACATCGATTCTTATTTGATAATCTGCATTTTCGACTCAAAACGTCTGGTGAATATTTAATAGCGTTGCTTGTTTGATTAAAAGGAAATACAAGTCCCTTCATTTGTTCCAATAACAGAAACAATTATTATTCAATTGAAGGTAAACTCGTATTTCATTCATTTTATAAAAAGCACCGATCGCAGCTCTGTGAGTAGTTAAATATTTAATAAATTGGAAGGCAATTTCTCTGAGAAAAATAACATTGTTTTAATTTAGAGATCACATGCGAAAAAGAAACGACTACATTACTCGATACAATTAATTGTAGTAATTTAAAAAAATTTGTTGTGTCAAAATTACGTTCTTAGTAGTGCGCTGTTCGAATAAGGCACTGAAGAGCATGCAAAATGTGAGAATCCATGATTTGAAACGAAAGTTTAAAATCGTTCCTTTAAAATATGCATGACATTAAAAAATGTGGAGTGATCACGAGGTCGGAGCTCACTTGTGATTCCTACTTGGAAACCATAACACATCCATGTAATTTAATTTAGTCGCATTCCATGTGACAAGTTTGTCTATGTGCCACAAGGGGCCGACCCGACTTCAGTCATCATATGTATCGACATATATTACTATTTCTTGTCGCGTCCTCCGCCACGAGACTTCGCATATTGCTCCACCTTACTTGAATGCACATTCACTGACAATTCACTGCAGAACGGCGTCCCGAGCAGCAAAAAATCTCAGGGGAAAACAACTTCCATGAAATTCAACATTACCGTCGTCTCACTCCCCCTTTTTTCCAGGTTGTCTCGGTAGTTTGTTTTGTATTAACTTGTTGGTATTCGCGTTTTGTAAAAAGCACGAGCGATAATGGAAGTGCGTTGACAAAAAGATTTTGATCGACTCGACCAAAGTTTTCTCGTTCGAACTTGACAATGTGATTTTGAACAAATATCAAATTCGTTATAAGGTAGACGTCCCAGTAATGTGCCACCTAAGCAACAATTTGAAATTCAAACGCTGATTTCTAAGTCAAAAATAATTTTTCAGATTCTGTTCTTTTCGTGAACGATGTAGAATTCTCTTAAGAACAAGTTTCATTTTTTGTTTTCGTACAATTATAATTAGTTTTTTAATTCCGTGCAATTAAGTAGGCGGAAGCACGAATGTCCTAGTAATGGACATGGCTGGGAAAAACGTGATTACGATTAAAACGGAAAATTATTTTTAACTACGAGTGCTGTCTGAAACGACAGCTTTTTTGTAGAAAAAGTTAATAGTTGAATAAACAAATAATAAAGTCATGAAAAACTGAAGATTTCTTGAAAACTCTCTTTGATCTCTCGACACAAAGAGTTTATTTGTCCACTCAATGAACAAGGAAAGGAGGGAACTTCTTTTTGAAATAAACTCCTCTCATTGTCCTTTTACAACAGCAAAGTCAATCATACAATAGAAATACAATTAAGTTTGCTAGATTCAAAGTTCGTGTAGCAGTTAGGGTTGTTCGCCGAAGGCGGTCAGCGTCGCGCAAATCTCATATACACATGGAGGTCCTCTGCATCGTAATACAATGACCATTGCCTCTGTACTGGCAGTCTGCCAAGGAGCACACAAAGAAACACGTGTTCAAGATTAGCCAGCCGACAGGTGTTACTGCTCTCGTATCGAGCTTGCTTGCATGTTTTCGTCGTATATGCCGTACGCCGCCTATGTTAAATACATTAGCACGTGAACATGTGTACAGGATATTAAATGTTCTATTGCTATAGAATACACACAGCTCCACTGATAATTTTGCGCAATGGGAAGTTATAGGTAATTTTTTTGTAAGGGAAAATACACGCAACGAATTTCAATTGAAATGTGATGAAAGACAATGTGTGTTTGGGAAAGGGATGTGCATTGATGTGTGTATCTAGAGGGTTTATGTGACTTGTTAGATGTATATCTGAATTAGAATACGTACTTGAGTAGCTTGGTGTGAAGTGATGCATTCATGGGTGGGTTTGACTCAGATCGCGTGGGAGATTTTCATCGTGTTTGTGTGTATGACGATAAGAGTGCAACTACACCAAATTCTAACATTTGCAGCCGCCAAGCAGCCATGTGATGGTAAACATTGAACATTGCAGAAAGACACAGTCAAATATTTGACTTTACACGTATAAATCTCATTAATGTATTCATTGGAATTTGTCATTGAACATCGTAACATCTTGGGGCTGAACAAGAAACAGTTTGTGTGTTAAATTTTTTTAAACCGTTTTTTTAACATTGAATCTATGAATTATTCACTTTTTCAAGTAAGCCCAGAGAAATGCAATACCTATAGTATTATAATAATAATTGTTATTAATTTTTGTTTTGTGTTTTCCAGGTAAGTTCAATCATCGTGACATCAAAGCTATGTCGTGAGTTTTAAAAATTTACACTTCCAAGAAAATAGATCGTAAATTTATATCGCAAAACTTTTGGCGGAAAGTTGGGACAAGATATTAATTTTTGATGAATCGTTGATAAATGTCTTCTCATTAAAAATAAAGTTGAGGACCTTCTCGAGCTATACATAAATGGCATATCACGCCAATTAATCTTAACTCCAATAAATAATATTGTTTGTTCGAAGACCTCGAGCATTTCCTTTAATATGAAACTCCCGAAGAAGCCCGGAATGAGAAATAATTTTTCCAATAAAGTGATAGTTTTATTTTCGACTCCGGGTCGGAAAAACGAAGACGCAGGGAAGCGAGCGCGTTGAAGTGCTCGTTAACGAAGCTCGATATTGCGAGATCTCGGTCATTTGAAACTTTATTTTATTTTCTATCTACATAACTCTTTCCGCTCTGCTTTGACATTCGCAAATTTTGGAACGCGTCCAAACTACAACTGTCGGCGTTTGTCTCTCGCGTTTTCGCGCACTTCTAAATCATTATCGCGAGGCTCGATCTCGGACTTATACAACTACAGATTGAAAACTCACGGAAATCAAGTGTCATTTTTTCGCATCGAAAATAGAGCTTTCTGGCAGATTTACTGCTTCGTAGACGGGCGTTTTTCCAACGTACGCGTTTACGCTCGAACTTAACAGATCGAGAATCCCGGGAATTGCGAAAATGTCCTCAAGTTCCAAGTTAGAGTAAGATGAATGCCGTATCGAACTACAAGTCAAGCGCGTTAATTACATCTCACCACGGAATTCCAGTATAGTCATCTTAGGATCGCAACATTGCCGGCTTACGGTAATTGGGAATCGCATGGGACGACATTAACGTCGTAAAAAGTTTCGCTAATGAAATCAATGCTTTCAAACAACGTTAAGTTTTGAGGCTGGTGAATGTGTCCCAGAAGGCAGAATCGACTTGAATCAAAGCACGAAGAGTGGACGAAACTCGCAGATAATTTGTCTTGTAATCACTTGCACATAATGTTCTTTATTGACGAGAACAGATGATGCTTATAGTTGTATTCAAATCGTTTTTCCCTCCTTCATCTCTGAGTACCAAATTCAGACCTTATCACGTTACTTGATTAGAAACAAATGAATAGTCCTTACTTAAAAGGCTTGGTTGCGTGTGTTTGCATGGGGTGCCGCGGATGATGGATTTTAGCGAGTTTCGAAGCTTTCGTGGATGCGCCGTAATAAAGGAAGGTTTTGATCGTGGTAATGGCGTCGCTTGTGTAATTACTGGGTTATGCTCCGGATGTTATATGACCCACGCGCCCACTGACTGGCCTGCATGGGCTGGCAAGTGTAATGTGTCACTGTCATCGGGCAACGGTATCCGAATTGTTATCGCAAACCTTGGTGCACACGTATACGTACGTATCTCTATATATGTGTATATTTATATACATCAACCTGCATATACTCTAACCAGACTTAATAACAGACTAAAATATCCTGCCGGCGATTCCTGTCGCAATGCTGCATTTTCGCTTGATGCGCTAAAGACAACAAGAGATCATTCCAGACCTGAGTTCGTAATTCATAATTACTCCGTTACACATTTCAAGTTTGGACTGTGGTTATTTCATTGGCGATTGTTGGAAAATTATCTCGTATCAGGCCTGATGAGATCTCATTTTTGTTCACACCTAAATAGTTCTGACCGGGTTGGAAAGACTGAATCCACCAGAAAACAATGTTTTTTAATCACCTCTTTTTTGAAGAAGCATTTTCTTGAACTATCAGAATATTTCTTCGAGTACTAATCGGAGTTGTTCGGATTTAATCAGATCTGACCATGTTTAAGCATGTCCAATTTGAGCTGGCCATCGTGAGAATGACAATTTCATCAGATCTGATCAAGATCAGGCCTCATCTGATATGGTCAAACCAGATCGATATAATCAAATCTAATTAAAACTAGTCAGACGTAGACAAGGATTAGGTTCAACCAAGTTTGATCAGATCTGGATTTAATCAAATTTTAAATGAAAGCTGTTTAGGCCCAAGATTTTGAAATAAAAATCAGACGGAAGTAGCGGTCGAATTACGAAAAAATACCGTGACTTTTAATTCACAGATCAGACTGCGCTGAACTAATATTATTGCCAAATTCTTTATGCATCATAAAAACACCGTTAGATCAACATATAGCAAAGAATTTGAAACTGGCAATGATTCGAATACTTTTCGACCCGCAATTTACTATCAATCTTCTTGAATTCTTAATCCGTTTAGTTCCAAAATTTTATGGGACCCGAAAAAAGGTTTCAAACTTCAAAATTGAATTTTTGGACTTGCATTTTTTATGTATGCTTTGAACTTATAACATTTGAAAATCTTATTATGTCACATTTGGACGTTAGCACTTGATGTAGAGTGGTTGAATAATTCAGTTTTTTTTTTCTACGCTTTCGGAAATTTCTATTTCAATTGCATTTGATAATTGACTGAATCAATTTAAAAAAGCTATATGAAAATGATTCGTGGAATGATTTAGTAGGAAAGATTAAAATTCCCAAAACGCAAATAGCATTTTGAATATTTGACCAACGTTATAAATGAGCGTACTTTCGACCTTTCATCAAGTTTGCGTTCAGTACAGGAGTTTGTCTTCCCTAGAAAATTATTTGTAGTATCCTAACAAATTAAACAATTCGACTATTCGTCATTTGAAAATTAAAGTACTCCGGGTCCTAAAGAGCCTTTTTTCCGGTAACATTTTACAGTTCGAAGAAATTGCGAATTTTGGAGATAATTTTGGCAGTGCATGGAAAATAGATCCCTATTAATAATTCATATCGAATGACACGCAAAATGGGCGGTGTCCCGCAGAGTTCAACTAAAATATATTACGTTGAATCGGAAACAAACGCCATCGATTCGGAAGAAAATGACGTTCCGATTCTGGCAATGAAGAGATTACCCACTGTGTTTTTCTTGCAAGAAGACTTGCATCATTCATTTTTCACTTCATATTTGACATTTAACATGAAAACCATATTGAACCGAACGAAGAAACCGTATATGGCCCTTTAAGCGAAATTGGAATGAAAAGTTTCTTTCGTCGATCCGTTTTTTGTTCAACTCGGCTGAGAGAAAAATTATAAGGTATCAGAATCCTCGACTTTCTGTCGATACTCTATTCACTACTGAATTAATTACTATGAAATGAATGCCATTTTTCCTGTTGGGCAGCTTCTTTTTACATCGGCATGTCTACGGCATAATCAAGCTTTCAGACATTTCTATTACTAATTCATGTACGAATGAAGCGAGTATCTTATGAAAGTCAAATTTAAAATAACATATCCCGATGCAAATGCCTCCCCGTCTCTCGTGCTTTTGCATTTCAACTGGAAATTTTATTTTTCATCAAGCGAATTTGTTTACATGAAGTATATGCTAAATGATACATAATTGCGCTTCGCTTAACATGACTAATCAATTTTTGCAGGAACATTAATTCATCCCCGATTTAATATGAGCTCAAATTGCACGGAGCAGAAGATTGAATCTCCGAATTGGAGTAGGAAAACCCTTCACCCTGCATTAAATTGCGTCCCTACTATTCTGTACAACTGACGACCCATCGTCGTCTTAAAGCGGATTTCGAGGAGGTTGTAGATAGTCCCCTTTCTATAATATTACACGCGTATTGCATTACAATTCAAATCAGAGCTTCGGGTATTGTCGCCGCTCAGCAACGTAAGTCCACGAGACACAATTGCTACGGTAATGTCTTATTTGTCGTTAAATATTGATGAGGATCCATGATTTACAGCAACGCATTTCATGTTTTAATTCTAATTCCACATACTTCATGTTTTTATTTACTCAAATATATCTCGACAAGTAAACATTTATTGCTTTGTCCAATTTAAAACTAACGAAGTCTTTTCAATCATATTATATTTGAAATCAACAATCAGAATCGGAATGCCGATTGCAGAGACGCGCTCGAAATAACGCTCTTCAAGAAAGTAAATTACATTTTATAATTCAGTCTACAAATGCTGGAAAAATGAAAAATGTCGGCACGATCAAGGAGTGACTCCCTGAACTGTAAATAATGATCGTCAATAGTTGCATGTCGTTCGGGAACTTGCGAATATCGACCAGCTTCTTCGACTTTTGTAATTTAAATTAAAATCTCGGTCGACAAATTTACTTGCACGGTATTTTTCTGCTGCAATGAAAAGAGATCCATCGCTTCATTCCATCATAACGAAAATGTGAATAAGTGTGTTAACTTTTCCTCGGCTTTCTGTTTTCAAACTGGATTTTCCACAATCTATGGAAATAAAAATTTGCTTTTGTTAAATAACAAAAAAGTGGGTTGGCATTCTTCTAAAAATTGAGTTTACTTCGTGAATAAATGAAGCGAGAAATAATATTTTCACTCGAGCATTTCCCGAAAGTATGGAAAATTATCTTTTACTTCCGCTTTGTATTCTTCTGGTTAAACGAGATTTATCAACTTTCGTACTCGGAAAATATGTATTCATGTTGGAATAATATTAAGCCCCTTTTTCGGCTTCAATTGAAGTGCTTGTTTTGATGTCTGAGCCCCTAATATAAACGTTTCACTCTTGGAACTTAATAAAAGCATTACTGATGATAGAACATCATATTTGAGCATTTTATTACCATGAACATTCAGTGCCCCATCGAATTATTCAAACTATTTTTAAATTGCGATGGTAATTTGGCATTATTATTCTATGAAACAGTTTATTGAATATAATTAATTAATTGGCCATGTTCATCGGAGATAATCAACTCTTAGTTTCCAATTTCTTAATAAAAATTGGCGAATTATTTTCGTGCTTCACGATCGAGATATAGAAGTAACACAGCTTTGTGGTAATCTTATCGATTCGATTTTCATTATGGCGTTTCATCTTGTAGTGGTTTTATTCTGTCTCATCATTATCTTGAGTTTTGAGTCGACATTGTGACGACGGAAAAATCTCTAAGCCGATTCATATTTATTATCGACCAATCAACTTGAAAGTTTGAAACATTAAAAAATTTTCGTTCATCCAAGGACAATAAAACGATAATTTATTACTTTCTTCAAATACAACCGAATTAAATTGTTACTGTTTCAGTGCAACTTTTTTCCGAGCAAACTTTTCTATTCGTTAAGGGTACGGAATCATACAATATTTTACGTAGCTTTCCGAGGAGCACTAAAGTTCAACGAAACTAAAATTAAATTGCTATCCTGTTCTGTGCAGCATTTAATTAATTTTGAAGTATGCAATTATTTAAATATCAATTAACTGGAATTCTATGATTTAATAACAATGAACATTCAATTGAAAATGTATCTGTATTGACCTGGAATTTTGCACGTATTACAATAAAATTGCGAACTATAAATTTTCGAGTTGTAATAAATTGAGAAGTTCCAATAAAATTTAATTAAAATCTCCTCCAAGTTTGCTATTACTCAAGTTCTTTTTGAATGATTCATATAAAGATTTCGTACAGCATTTTCAACGATTATCAATTAAAAACATAATTTCATCACTCGTAAAATACACGAAGAACCAATTCAACATTTCCAATTTTTATTCGAAATCGATAACTATGGCTGTATTTTTAGATAAAATATCACGAAAAAAATGTATGTTATGAATCAGCGACTTTATAGCTCCGACAAAAAACACCGAAAATGTGATAGTTTTCGAAATATTTCGTTGGCTTAACAACTTTTTTCTCAGAGTAAAAAATATCGACGATTACTATTTTCTAAGAGCATCTCAAGTTTGTCTTTTTCGCTTTACATTGAGGTGAAAAGGGTTGAGGAACACAAAGAATAACGAGTTTACTTTCATGAAGTAAGACAGGAAAAAACAGCAGTATCTGTAGCTCGACGAAGGCGGTGAAATGACTTTGGCAGAAAGCTAGACTACTTTACACATGCTAGCAAATCACATATTTCCAATTCAATCTTATACCTTCTTCTTTCTTCTTTACTGCATGAACCAACTACGGAATGGGAAACCATTACTTTCTTCTACGGTGTTTAAAAGTGAAGACAATACAAGAGCGAGGATTCTCGCTGCATCAATAGAATACGTTGGTTAACAACACAGAAACGTGATACAACTCTGCGGTTTTATCTTTCTTTATCTCGGAACTATGGGAAAATGCTCCACTCTCTGCTATTTTTTGCAAAAATATCTTGATTGTCGACGAATACGAAATTGAAAATTGAATTTTCTCTAATTTTTTTGGCTTTTAGTTGAAAGTTATGTGTTTTTGATTAACGTTGTAATTAACTTCTACGTTTTAGACACCCTTGATTTCAATATTCGCTCAATGGTTTTTATAACGAACCCCGTTGTATACTACAGTTTGCCATTCAGACAAAAATTACTTGTCAAACATTGTCTATCTCCGCAATGAGAAAATTAAAGGAGCATGACTGATGATTGATGTGCATCGAAAAGGACGTGTAGAATAAAAGGTGGAAAGTTTCATGGGTGTTTTTCTGTCGAAAATTATTATTCTGGTCATCCATCAATAACAAAAAGTTGCATAAATTTGACGCATGTGATTTTTTGATGAAAAAATGTACAAATAAAACGTCCCGGTAGCGGAAAAAGTTATAAATACTATGCATCGCACAGCGATGAATACAAAGTAGTTGAAAAAACTTGAAACGAAAGTGGAGAAATGGAAGAAAATATGATTAATCGGGAAATTATTGTTAGAAGTGAAGTCATTAAACGGCTTACAAATTTGGAATAAGAAAGTCGAAGCTTCGTTGAAAAAATTTCCGGGACGCGAATGTTATTCTATAAGAATTCTGAATTCCTCCTTTTCATAAACGCGTACATGGCCAATTTAATACTTGTCATCTCTGAAATCACTCTAGTCATGTATTTCAACGATGTCTCCGTAAAGCGCGACAAGCTTTCGCCCGTGTAATGCAAGTCACGTTTGCCACTGTTTTCAAACAGTACAAGACAGTCTTAACATGTACTGCAGAACCATAAGCCAAGCACAATAACTGCCACAAAAGTCCACTCTGGACAAAGACGAAAGCTACAGTAACAACGAAAAAAGAATCGTTCTCGACAAGTTGTAACTCGTCATTGTATCTTCTCTGAGAAGATACGGTCTTACCTCCTGAGAAAAATAAAAAGGGGAAATGAATACTGCTCCACTGCCAGACCGATTCGATGTATACAACGGGGCAAAATCATCAAGAGCGTAAAATCCGCAAAACTTCCTTGCAGAATAGAATAAGCTTTAAAAATATATATCGTTGAAACAGTTTATTCCGTTCAAGCGAGTCACGGAAGACACGATGAAAAGCGAAAAATTGCATGTCTGCTAAGTAAAGGATGCGATTCACGTAGGGATTTTATTCTTACGGCAAGACGTTACGTTCGTTGAAAAAAATGCAGTCTTTTATAATCAAGATAATCATCGTTTTCCTAGGATTGTAAATACAATCTCAATCTCCTTCCTAAGCAAACTCGATAGCTCGTGATTAAATTTTTTGTCAAATTCTCAATTTTCTGCTTCCCGGGTCACCGAAGCAGTGATGTGGATTTAGCAATCAATAGGATCTTTTATATCCGGATTGAGGTATTCGATTCCATGCTCTGAGCTACGAAGTATACCTCTCGTAGCTGGCTTGTAAATAAATAAGTACTACTTGACGGTGCACATAGAGTCCCACTGGACAAATTTAGAATGTATCGCCGCTTTCGCCAGCATCTTCAAACGCATCATTCCATGTAACTTTTAACACGACGAGTTAAGGGAAGTACCGAATTTTTACTCGTCTCATTTGCAGCATGTACTTCGACATAAACCTGCCATGCTATGAATACAAAACCAGGGATGGCACATACTTTTAGCCGAGGAATTTTATTGCAAAGAATCATTGTGTAGTCGGGAAATAAAACGTTATTGACCAGTTACACATTTTTTTTGCGTGTTCCAAGGGTCTATTTTCTTTCTCCAAAGATTGTTTGAGTTCGCAAATGTGATATCTTCGTCAATTTTAAATATTTTTCGCAAAGTTATTCGTTTCCATTGTATCAACGGATAAACAATTGGACGAATTTCTAATCGAAAAAACAGCTTCTTAAGTTTTTAAGTGAGTACGGCTCGAAGAGTTGTAATTTTTTTTCTCGGAGAAGTATCTTCCAAGTTTATGTCTTCAAAGTATGTCAGTAATGTGTCTTTATACAGTATTTTCGTATATAATTAGAGTGTCGCTGATACGGTCGATCACAAGGAGACTGAATGGCAGATTGCCATGTTTAAGAAATCATAACCGACATTCTCTCGCGATTCCACGCGACAGGCCTAATTATTTTTGGCTCCGTATACGTTCCTACTTGTACGTACGTGAACGCATAAAAACGATATTTTACAAGCCACTGAATGTTCTTCTCGTTAAAAGCAACACATTCACGAGTGTGTTTAATCATTTATAACTCTGTCAAACGCTTTTGGCATTGCTGCAGTAACTTCTTTCATCAATCACGATTCTTACGATTCGTTTCGTCTTCTTTGCTCATTTTGTCGCTAAAAGTAATTCGCTTATTTCGCCACTGAATAATTCATTTTCGCATGAGGCTTCAAAGGGGAATTCAGGATTTTGAATAATGGAATCATAAGAAATCTGAGCTGAACGGCTAACTTCAACAGGACAGTTGCACTTTGCATTCGGAAATACTACCGGAAAGCGACTAGCAGCTAACAGTATTACAGATGCAAATAACAGAGCTTGCTTCTTGCCAAGATTTAACGGATCTGATCTTGGACGAACTTCCTGCCGCTTATTAAGCGCCTATGTTGGTTAATCCCTTAGCAAACAGTGAGTACCCACTTAAACGACGTTAATTACTACTCCGTGCGATTATATCTTCAGTTCTATCGGAGGATAATCTCTCGTAATTTACTTCGTTTTAATGTTTAATGACAAAGCTGCTCTGAGCTATATTACTTTTGAAATTTCCGTTATGGGACGAGTCCAATTCGCATTTTTTACAACCAATGAACCGTGGATGCGTACGAGGATTCATAAGAAATTATTAATTGGCAGCAGTAATTGTTTCGAAAATATATTTTCTCAGAGAAATAACATTGTTTCCTTCTTCATATCGTACATTTTTAATGGCAAGCTTTATCCTGGATAATAATCCTTTTTATGGAACTATTCTCTTTCGTCGAGTTAATTTTAATTGCAGAGGCGAGTTTTGTATTGAGTGGTACTTTTTTGTTCGATGAAATAACGTATATGATACGGGTTTGGAACAAAACTGCAACATTCTGACATTCCGAATATTCCATTTTCTCTGGATCAATGAATTTCATAAATTCTGCAGTCAAAGTTGAATTTAATTAGTTCACTACCACGCGATATCGGACGTATAAATATCACGGCTGTTCAAACATGCAAAGTCATTTATTCGGTTGTTCAGCTTATGCGACAAAAATCATAGGGTGTAGAATTTCAAAGTTATACGGGACATAGAAGAGATATCGTTAGCTCTCTGGCTGGAAGTTTGGTTTAATCCTAAAGTCGACGGCACCGTATAGCTACAGCGACTCGAGTATCACGGATCGTTCGCTCATTCGCGCGTTGGACTTCGCGCTTTCGAAGATCTTTCTATAACTAATCCTCTCGAGAAAGCTTTTCCTCGTTGCCATCCGGTCTTGTCTCCGCTGCGCCCAGTAATAACGTCGTCTTCGATAAACTAAACTCTTGGCTTGGCGCTACTTCGACTACGGAGACCGTGACTTCACAGGCGCAAACAATTTCTGTGGTGTACGAGAGGAGAACCTGGCTTTCCTCCTGCAAACTCCTGCTTCTCTCTCGGTCTCAATGTTGTTCCACCCAAGTTTATTGCCCGAAGATAACCTTACCCATCGACCCTTCCATTCTTATCGAGGATTCTCTATGCGCTCCAAGTAGTAACTAACGAGCACTCGAACCGAAGCACGGAAAAGCTGACGAATATTCCATAAGTCTTGCCGGTGACCAGTTTTCCATGTCGTGCATTTCAATGCGCCATCGTCTCATTCCGTTTATAACGCTTCAACATTTTTATTCTACATTTACATTTTAGTTCTACATTGTTTTTCATTCGCAAAATAATATGAGAGAAAAATGCGACAATTGGAGTTTTTTCTGTTCTATAGCATCATGAAACGCTGGCGAGAAGAAATGAGCATTTTGTTTCGATCTTCACCAAACTATAACTCTAAGAAAATCAAGCTGACAAAGTTACCCTCGAAATCTGGAAGAGTAATATTTTTACCCAGAACCGAAAAAGTCGCTTCAAGCAAGTCAAAACTTGGAGACTTTTTAGGCTAAGTGAAAAATTCTTTCCGATTTAGAGAGCATAGGATAACAATTTATGAAAGTTCAGAAATTATGCTTCACGTAAATTTTCATTCTGCACAACTTTATTAGGTTGATGGGGCGATTTCTCAAGTACAATTTTTCTTCCTATAGACAATCTTTAACGCCGCAGAAATGAAAACGCGTCACGGTAAATTATCTAGAAACGAGTCTTTGAAAAATACTGAATAATACGTCGGTTAAATAGGCGCGCTTTTTTATCGCAATAATTGAATCTGATATAAATCATTTTTGCCTCTCAGCGAACGTAAAAATTATAGGCATTATTCATGCTTGGCGCGCAAACAAAAAAGATCTAGGTTATTCGGGACTGTATGTCGCTATATGGATTGTGATACATTAACTCGTAGTGCACTTACTTGTGACTTTTTCCAGAAAGGAAAGAAGGAAGGTGGCGATGAAGCTTTGCCGTGCACAATAGCGCGGTCGGAAATGGCGTTTCACAGTATTTCTTAACTGTTCCTTTTATTTCAATATTGAGGCTCCGGGGCAACGATCCGAGTACAAATTTTTTCGCCAACTCGGTTACGCTTCGAGAAAGTAAAAAATTGGTCGCGGCAAAAATTGAGGACATTTTTGATGTATAATTTTCGAATTTCGATCCATTTCTCTTTTTCTGCTTTTCTCTGAATTCTCACCTCGTGCGTACGTGTCGGCGCGGATAAAAAATTGTACTAATGACAAAGCTTTGTCTCAGTCGTACGCGCTTTACCACCGCGAGGCAGTCAGCCCGCCCGTTCACACATACAGGATACCTTTGCTCGAGAACATACTCTCGCACGAACATTTCCCGCGATTAAACGAGCGATACCGCCGTCAATTTTACTGTCGCGTGGCCAAGCGCATACGAACTTTTGTCTTGTTTTTACTTTCTCGCTTTTCATTTCGCGGAAGCGTTCATGTTCGTCGCTGAATCCAACAATGAGTTCCTGTCATTTGATCCACGGCGATACTTATCGCATTGTGCTCGCATTAATTCTTCTTGGGAGCTCTGAACGAAATGCCTTTGTTTTGGAATTCTCGACAAAGCGGAAGAAAATGCTTTATTTATTCGATCGAATGAAATTGATTGGGCAAAAAGAACGATAAGTAATGAGTCCAGAATCACGCTTAATCTAAGAGGTTAAAAAATTTGCGACTATCAGAGGGCATATTGCGGAATTGCGGGGCATAACGAATTCATTAATTAGAAATCAATCGGAAAGCCTTTGTTTCACTATTGAACAGTCGTTCCATCGTATATGGCTACCGTAAAATCACACAATCCGTGAAATCGGGACGACGACATTGTGACATTAATTTCAAACGATTCAAATTTACCTTCAAAAGAGCTCGCGTAACAATAACCGTTTGATTCGCAACGAGCCAGATTTGACTTTGAACCACGCTCATACGTGACCGGGTTAACCACGCTGTTACGTTTCCGATCGACAATCACAAGCTAGTGATTTGAAAGATAAAAAATGTATAGAAAAAAATCTTGATCTGGTGCAACGATCATTTTATTCTAGAACGACGAAAGTTTTGGCATGACGCGCAAAATATTTATTCGAGTAAAATATTGAAGCTGCGAATATCGTCTTTTTATAGTTTCGGTTTTATTGAATTGTAATCCAAAGTGCTTCCATTCGTTTTGTTTTTGGCAAATGAAGAACGCGGTTTTGGTATCTCCAGACGTTTTTAATTAGTTTCTCGTTGAAATACAAATGTACCAGTAATTGACGAACTTATTTACACGAAAAATATTATTAAAGTACATTTCTCTTTGCTTATGTATTTCCATTCTTTCGTTATTAAGTTATGCTTGAATAGTATTACTTAGCTCTTCACGAAGTTTGTCAAAATAGTCGCAACGGTTCGAAATTAAAGTTGAACTGGAGTAACAATCTCAGACAAAACTAATTGAACTTTTATAAAATCGCTTTGTGCAGCTATAAAGTTAGAAATAAAATCCAGATATTTTCATAACGTAGAAAGATGAATTTTTACCCATGAATAAATTATCTCTAGGTCAAATTCGTTAACAAGTCTGGTTCTTTTTATACTTCTGGTTCAGACATATTCCAAGCAGAAATAACGCTGCTGTTCACTTCATTTTTTAATCGGACATCAGCAAATAATTCCGTTACCAAAAGTGTTTTTTGAGAACTTGTTTTTGTGGCAACTTTTAAACCATTTGTTGAAAGCGAGTAATTATTTTATAATGTCATAGTATTTTTATTATTATGAAGGGATAAAAATGTACCATAATTCATCATCGTTATTTTTCTCGCGACCCTGTCAATTACTGGGACATGGTCAATTGTTATTGGAACATCTTACCATAATCTTACAATGACTGACATTTTAATATCGGAAAAGGAGTCTGGAGTGCATTTTTATTGCTACTTGTTATGGCCTTTTATACAGCATTATGTTGTTTATCAATTTCATTCGTTGTACATGATGAACAAATAAACTTTATTTTCGAAACTCGATACTGCCAAATGAGATAAAACACGTTCTAGTACGGCACGTCATACGTGTTAAACATGTAGATTCCCATTGTTCCTGGACCCTTCTCACCGTAGATGTCACGTTAAACGATATTGCAAGCTTTCCAACTTTCATCTCGTAAATACTTAATTTCGATAAATCTCGTCTCCGGCCCGTACCTTTTATTCTTCCTTCCTTTGGGACTTCCGTGAATGCGTACCCGTGCGACGGAATCTTAAAGACGAAATCTTTGTACGAGAAGTTCGCATCGTGACACGTTCTATGATTTGTGACGCTCTAGTCACTGGAGAAAACGTTTCCGCGAAAACAAAGAAAGACAGTTTGTCTTTTGGGATCGTGACGCTTACCTCAATCATAGTCATTCTTTGTTTGTCGATGAGATTTTCGGCATCGTGCGTGTTTCCAATTCCACCTTGAGGGAACTTTTCTGATACTTTGATTATGATTTATTTCACTTTGTATAACGCTTCGATAAAAAACTATACGAAATTTGACGTATTCATTCAAGTAGTTAATGCCACGACTCGAAAAATGTTGATGTTATCCCTCAATCCATTCGCTGTCATTCAAAAGCCGTGATCGTGAAGGGAGATGTAGCATCATCAAAACTAAACTGACTTTTATCAACATCAACCACGCATTCAAAGGATTTGAAATACTGTCGTCAAATGTACAGTGTTGTTGTCTCGTTCACGGAAATGGCAAAGCAATTCTCTGGGTCGCCGCAACTCTGATCTTTTAGCGAACGAAAAAATCATATCGTCGCTGAAAATAGAGATTCGAAGCTTCGAATATTATTCAAACTCGCAGAGATTTATTAGGGACGGATTGAAATTTTAGTCTGCTAGTCTATTCCAAAATACGAAATCGGTAACGATAGTTTGAATCTTTCATAAACCGAACTTCTGCGCTGTCGCATGAGATTTAAACCGCATCAGAGAAAAGTTTTCAACTTTGAAGAAAATTTCGACAACATATACGTTTATTGGATTCTTCTATCTGACACCTCAGTCCAAGTCAATTTTACATTCTTCTCACTCAATTCTTTACTCTTCGTGAATGAACATTATGAGAATATAAAGTGTCTTATTCCTAGGCATGATTTGCGAAATAATTCATTGATCAGTTTGAAACTTGGGAAGGTCGATTTTTGGAGGCTGAAAGTCGATTCACCTTTTTCTTCTGCAGTTTCTTTATTTAGCAATGACGTAACTTTGGAAGAATTGGTAAAATAATGAAAAAGGTGTCTTTCTATTCCGAGAGATTTTATTCCAGAAATGTTCATTGATTATTTTGATAATAATTCAAGAAAGTGTTGCAATTTCACTGTTTCTTATCCTAGTAATTCCCATCTGCGACAGAAACGGGCGTAGATTATCCCGTACTTCGCAGCGCCAGTAAATTTTTTGCCTTTGCCGCAACGTATTATAACTGTCGACAAAAGGCTTTAGGGACGGCTTCACCGCAATTTTCAACGGACTTGTCTCTAAGTATTAACACAGCTTTTCTCCATCGATGTTTTTCTCTCGTTCCTCGCACAGCTGCATTTCTTGTCCGCATCCTCGCTGACCGATCGTGTCGCACGTTTTAATCTGTCGAACAACGCCAGAATAAGGGACATGCGCGGCGAGGGAGAGGTTTTAATCTAAGGGTCGGTGTATTCACCGTGGAATTAACCAAGGGTGACTTCACAGCCGCTCCATGAATTCAGAATTTTCCAATCTTTTGCCGTACGCAAAAACAAATAATCGATCATTGTTCCTCGTGATGCCGGGAGTTTGAAATCCATTATAATTACGAAAGGTAATTTTGCCGCATATTATATCCGCGAGATGTCAATTATATTTTGTATCGAAATGTTTTTTCGGACGGAAAAGCTGCATCTACTTCTATAATTGATATGAAAAAAGTTAGCGCACTTTTAATTTTCCGAACGGAACGAAAAATCCCATCATTCCAGTTCGGTTTTTTATTCAACGTTGAACAGAAATTGTTTGCAATTCATGGAACTTTATTACCTGAATTAATGTATCGGGAAATTCTGAAATCACAATTCGCAACAAAAAATTTCACCGCTTTTGGTTTTTCGTAGTCTATTAGCTGTTATCACTCATCTGTAAAAATGAATTATTCAGAAAATGTAGATACGATGACTGTGAACTGAACAGAATAATTGGAAACTGGATATTGCCTGAATTTGAAGAGCAATGGTTCGACTAAAAGGTACGGATGGTACAGATCTGTGGTAGAACATTATTGGTATGTATCGCACGGCAAATAGTACGCGCTGTAATAATATTTCGGTGTACCTAAAGCTTGCTTGATTTTGATGAGCTCTATTGATGCGGAACCAAATATTCCGATGTTAAACTTTGCGGTAGTCGTCAATGGATCTTCTTTTATCAAAACGCATTCTTCGAGTAGTTGCGAACTCTGCTTCAGCGCACAAACGTAAAAATTCAAAACTCGGCTTTAGTTTGATAAACGATTCATCGGTAAAATCCACTTCAGTTCGGAATGCTAGACTTGATATTATTCTTTTGATTAAACGCCGAATGCAAATGAAAGAATCGCAGGAATCTCTCGGAGATAAAAGCTGCGTAATAAATTTGTCTAAGACAGCAATAGTGCTCAAGATATAACCGACATGTCACGGATAAAGAAGGTACAGGAAGCAAGAGTGTGGCGAGGGTCCAGCCCAAGGGTTGCCGAAGACGAATGGGGTAATTACTTCGGTATGCTATCAGCACACACTAGGTGTACTGATAGCACGCCCGACCGAACTCGCTGAGCTTTGCACATTTTACGTATATAGACTGTTGTTGTAAAGGGCCATTTCCACAGTTGCTTTCTATCAATAAATTCCGGAAT
>JABFQM010001055.1:0-24986 GCA_022816865.1 Zelostemma sp. ZL-2020
TTGTTCACAGGACTATTTGCAACAACTTGACCGTGGCGTTTTGGAAAATATTCATTTGCCAAAAAGATACATGCATTTGTTCAGTGAGGAGGTCGAAAATTCTTTAAACAAATGCATGTATCTTTCCGACAAATGAATATTTTTCAAAACGCCACGGTCAAGTTGTTGCAAATAGTCCCGTGAACAATATAAATAATCGAACATGCAAATTGGCTAAGAAATAAACATTTTTCTTTTAAAAAACTGTTAAAATTTGCAATTGTTCGTTACGAGCATTTTTTCACAATTTTTTCAGTCGCTTATTTTTTTTCGTGAAGAAGAAGATGTTGTTAAATAAATTGTACTGGCATATTAAATGTAATTAATAACGACGCGTTATAAATATTTTTTCTAATTCACTCTTGCATTAAAGTATCGATCCACCTTAATTGGAAAGAATTGTGTATTTATCGAAAATTCGTCGTTGTTTGTACGAGACTTGCCCATTTCCGTAACACACGTTTATTCATATGTGCGTTCTGCAAACAGAGCGCAAAGTTTACGACACCCCGTGGATCTTGCAGCTCGTACTTCATCTTCGCGAACGACGCCTGGCAAGCGGAATCGCCCATGTCCCCGTGTTACCAAAACTTCGTGCCGTGAATATCGATAAAGCGGCATTTTAATCCCTTGCTCCGCGCGCCAACCGCGCTTTGTGATGAAATTTATGCCGCGTTCGTGCGTCAGTTTTTACGTTATAACACACCAAACTTTATAATTAAAACTAAGTGTCGAACACCCCACCGATCTTCTGCGTTTTGTATTTATTACGCGAGCATATTGAACCAATTTTCGAACGATTAAAAATCGGAAAAATCTTTCAACAATTTTCGAGTCCTAATTGTAATCTCAAGATTTTATTCCTAAAATATTTCGAGCCCTTCGTTTTTCATGCTTTCTCTAGTCCAATCAGACGCGAATGGATTACATATTTCGATCTGAAATGCGAAATGAAAGCCGGGAACTAATTCTGTGGAGATACTAAGCAGCCGATTGTTCTCATCGTCTGGTCCGTGGACATGAGGCAATATTCGTCTGCGATTAGACTCCTGTGCGGTCTGAGGCAAGAACTCCTAAGGGTCCGTTGCTTGAGTGACATCCGATGTCTGAGCTCTTGTAATCTGTTAGCCCGAAGGCAGTCTGCACTCGGCAGTTTCTTCAATCGCCAGGAAATACGCGATACTTGATTCCTAGGGTATATTCCACGAATTCAAAATCAATTTCTCCGGGAAAAAAGTAAAAAGCGAATTCCCTTTTTGCAGCGTGTCCACTTGTTGGACTCGCATTTTTTTCCGCGCTAAGTATTTCACTGTTCTCCACGGCTCTTCGAAAATCGAACGACACTCGTATGACGGTGGCAAAACGTGTTGGAAATTCAATTTCCGCTCAGTGCTCGGAAAGAGCGACTGTCAGAACTTGACCAAAGGAAAGCCGTATGCGAGAATCGCGGTCGCGTTTCTGTAACTACTTCCGGTGGAATTCAATGCTGGAAAATCCTTTTAAGGAGCTTCTTAGGTTCTCGCAAAGAAATTCGCTGTTTCTTTCCTCGTATTCGAACAACGAAATTGAAATCTTGGCTGTATTTTTCGTAGTTGGAAACGTTTGAGTATCGTCATCCAGCGTTGCGAAATAATTCGCACTTAAGTTTTCCCGCGGTTGGCGCTTTCATCTTGCTCCCTTTCGAGTGAATCGACAATCGATCATTCGTTGTCATCGTCAAAAGCCATGACTCGGTCTATTACCGCGCAAACGACGCGAGTCGCATACAGTCGATGTATGACGCGCCTCCGCCGCAATATCCGGAGGTCCGTAATCCCGGCGAAGCCGAATCAACGCGATTCGCAGAATACGTGACTGGGGCCGTGAATGAACCGCGTGACCCCGTCAAGTGCGTCGGACAAAAAACCTCGTCAGGCTTTATCCAAGGCCCCAACCAAGTCAGGGAAAAAAGCTCGATTTATTTCGGATCCCGCTAATCCCCGAATGAAAAGGCAACGTTTTTTCAGCTGTTGAGGAAGTGTGACGTTTCTAATTTGATGAATCGCGAAGTGAATTATTCTTAGCGAGTTAATTAATAGTCCGGCGAGATCTCGGTTATAAGGACAGCGTGGATTTTGGTTCCGCGAGCTTCGGAATAGCTCGAAGTCACGCGAATTCATCAATTTTTTACGCTCGAATCGATACAATCGTAATGAAGTTGAGCCGAAAAAAAGTTTGCTTCGTCCGTAATAGTTAGGACGAAATTAAGAATTGAAAAGAATGTTGAATTCGAATGAACTTTTAATCCGATTGTAATCACATTTTGATAACACGTTATCAAATTATAATCGAAGTATCAAGTTTTTAAAAAGTTTCATCAAGATTTCACGACAGAATTTTATTGGTCCTTTGGTCCTTTTTCAATCAATTTTTTATCTATCGAACGATCAAGTTTTTTTATTGATAGAATAAATGTAGGTATTAACTTTCTCTGTTTCCTTTTTTCTCTTTTTTTATACTCGATTCGGAGTGACCGTTAAAACCTTCAATTTTCTAGTATTTATAAATTAATTAGTTCGCGAATGTGTTCGTTTGAATTTCGTCAAAGAAAATGTGTCCAAGATAACTCTTTTTTCCGTTCTAACCAGAATCGATGTCAAAAACTTTACTTGCGCCAGAAAAAGATCGAAACGAAATGAAAATTGGATGCTTTTTTGTCCGAGAACACAATGTCTCAGACTGTCTCGCATCAGAAACGAGAAGTTTTCGCATTGCGGACCGTAATCCGAGTCTTACAAGCCAATAGAGATAATGAATTTAGATCCGAAGTCGCAGTTGGGAGATATTGACTATTGAGAAGCGGCACGAGATTAGAGGATCATGATTTACATCCCATACATTTTAATGGAAGTCTGAAAGAGCTACTTGAATTTTTCACGTCTTTCCATTTTAATGCCATCTCAAGATTCAATCTTCGAAAAATCTTCTCGAATATCACTAAATTATTTGCAGAATCCTCTCCAGCGTCGTATTCCTAAACAGTTAATTTGTATACCAAACGGATTTTTCGATTTCGAGATGAATGGAAAATTATTACACAAAAGTTTTCTCCACTTCCAGGCAATTAGTCGGCGAGCTTCCCACGCTTTTCGCCGCAATATCAATTACGACCTTAACCAATATAACCCGAGTACTTCTCTTTTCGAAGTGGAATCTTATTATTATTCCTCCTTCAAAAGGAAATATTACATCGAAGCAATGATCGGTACAGCAGCAGTTTGAAGGCACCTTATTGTAATCCTCCTTCCTCTATGAAGATTAACGTCTAGTTAACAGCTCGTCAGTAATAGCGCTGTGAAATTCCTGCAAATTTTCCCAAACTACTGTATCCATAAATTGTCAGACCGTGCTTCGTAATATTCTCGTGTGATCAAGAATTTTACTCCAGGCTTTTACGGTTTCATCATCAACGCGCAAGAAACCTTTTTCCATAATTTTCTAATTGATTCCGACGAAGTAAAAAAAAAACATGATTCGACGACACATTTATTCCATAATTTTTCCTTCACGTGGCGATAGCTATTTTCGGCTACAAAGTACACAATAAAATCCGTGCTTTTATCTCCGATAAGAATCAGCCTCTTTAAAAACAGGTTACATCACGATTAGATATTGGTTCATGTACATAGTCCACTAAGTTTGATTTGAATTGTTATCAGATCGCGCGTTATCGATGTACCTCATTGATTATCATTCGTATCGATTTCGAAATGGATAGGAAAAAAAGTCGTGGTGAAAAAACAACGATGATTCATTGCCCAGTCTCCGGGAGGTAATGACGGGTCCGATATTGTGTAACGTAAGAAGAGATCGATGCGCCACGACGCTCTTCGTTATATCAGACGTCGTGGTGGAAATAGAAGGATGCTCACTTAGATGGAGAGGACTCACGCCACCGAGCTTAGATTGGCTTTGCATAGTTTCACGTGTCGGGAGTTAAGTTATAATTACCTTAGCTCTCGTAACGGAGAGGGTCCTGTAGCGAACACTACGCGACGCGAGATAATAAATTAATGCGGCACATCGCGTAAAATGTAATACGAGCCTAACTATCCGGAGCTTAAAAGCATATTCCTACCAGGGAAACGATCCCGTGATCATTTTCGCCCGGGCGATCGAAAAGAACCGGGCGCTTTACTCAATTTAGCGTTGTCCATAATCTCGAAAATATTAAACCGTGGATTAAGCGAGGCTCCTTTGCCGGGAAGAAAAAGACTCCCTCGTCTCGGGTAACAAAGAACGAAATCGTGTACTGTTCACTCTTCCCCGGCTCTCATTGTGCAATGCAACAAAGAGCGAAAACAAAACGAAAAAAAAAAAGGAGGGAAGAAAATTCGTAGACGGTATTATGAAGAATTTTCTTCCAAGTGGTGAAAGGATGTTTTCTTGGGTCACGGGTAAAAAACATGACAGTATAATCGCGCGATAACGATGACGAGTCGGTAAGACTATTGTAACCGGAAAATACGCGAGCACGTCGCGCTGCGCTAAGAGGAACGGATGAGGATGGAAGAAAAACGCGGATGGAAGACGTCTGTCGTGGCGCGGAGGGCGGAAAAGCGGTACATAGGGTGAAGGAAAGGTGGTGGAAGAGTAGACGCATGTATTGATTACCACTCTTGCTCTTAGCAGTGCCTAGAGACCGGCTGGAAGAAATTCAACCTCTGTGTACCGCAGCTATCAACTATTTTTAACGATGATTTCACCGAGTTTTTACACGATGAACAACAATAATTGCAACTACAAAATAAAGTTTTCGTCTTGGAATTCTTTCTTAGCAGCTTCCATCACGACGAGAAAGAATGAGAAAAATGTCGTTGAAATAAATGAGAAGTATTTAAAAGTAATATTTCGGTATTGAAAGTATCAAAGTATTAGAAATAATTAATACTTTTTTTGGAATAAGAGTCAGGTATAAAAGAAAAGTGAAATGTTTTTAAATTGCCTGAAGATTTCATTTCAAGAGTAAATATTTAAAAGGATAGAATAAAAACTAAAGAGACGAGCTCCTTATTATCCCAACTCTAGACCACTTAAACTGCTTGCTCAGCATAAACAAGCTCATTCGTACCCGTATTAAACGTATATTTGGAACATTCGCCTTTTTCCCCTCGTATATTTTCTCGCTGCGAACTCAATTTCGCCGTTCGCCTCTTCTCTTTATAAATTTTAAATCGCAGAGAAGCGGACAATGACATTTCGCAGCAAATAAAAATTGAATTAAAAGTCGCCCGGTACTCAAACTTTCGTTTCAATCAAGTCCCGCGGCCTTCAAAGTGGCCGGGAAAAGTCGTCGATCGGGCGAGCTTCAATAACGATATAAAATTAATGAATCCCCGCTGCGAGACTGATTAGCTTTGATGCCCTTGTATTTGTGCGATGGCGCTAACAACTCCCCGCGACGAGGAATTTCAAAGTATAATTTCAATAAATTTTCACAAAGTTGGGCCATAACTCCGGGTCTAAGATATCGTCAAAACACTCCCGGCGAAGAGAAACCACAGTTGTGCTCTGATTTTTATTCGCTTTCACGAAACTCCGTCTTCGCAGTTAGTAGGAAGCGAATGAGTGATTGAATTGAAACTTTCCAGGCGGCGACTTCTGGAGTCCTGAATTTCGCGAAACTCCAGCGCGGTGCCGGGGCTTCCCTCGTGATTTTGAGAGGACAGCTCTTCAAGGTAATCGAGAACTGTTTTCGCAAATATTAGCGGAACTTCGTCGCTGAGTTATACGTATATTTGCCTAGCATCTCCATATTTCATGTGAAATCACGCATTCAAGTATTCCGCATCACTCGTAATTTATGCATTATTAGGAATCAATTTTCTTCCCCACTTTCTATTTACCCGGTTAAGCGATAATGGGATTGAAATTACGCCGTCGACTAAAACTCCACGCCGATTCCCGTGCGTGAGGATTCTCGAGAGGATTATGATTCCGCGTTCTTTTTTCTTCTATTCTTCCCTCCTTTAAAGCTCGTGAAATTTTACGAATCGCGCCCAAACAGCCCTGGTGGCAAATTATAATTTTTTTGCGAGAAGCAAGACATCGAGTGCTTCGAATTATTTCTTTCTATGTCGACGTCCTTTTTATTGCGCGATCGATAAAGGGCTGTCTTAAAGCTTTCGAATTTATCTGGCTTCCCGAAAAATTTCCCGTTTCGACTATATATGTTTTAATACCTCCAATAGATACGCCATAAAAGTAATTGAATGATAAATAAGAAATGACGCTGTAAGGTGGATTTTTGTTCTTATAAAAATAGCGTCGCAGTATCGGTTAAACGGAGCGAAAATAATTCTCAGCCTTTCCGTGGAAACATTACTCTTTTCCGCCGGGGCGTCTCGAGTTTTATCCAATCGGCTTACGCGAATCGACGTTTCATTGGTCCGCGTCCCTTTGTCCCCATAATTCACGATCCTCTGTCCTCCTATTATCATATTTTACAGCGCGAACGAGTCGCGTTTGGTTAGCGATTCCCGCGGATAAAATCGTTCGTCACATTAATAATAATGAGGCTACGTAGGGTCTGCCGGAGACGTTCATTTTGTCTCCTTGTTCGTAGGGAACGTACCACGTGCCGCGGGAGACTAGTACGTTGGATTTTTTATGCGATTCAACCGCCATCTCTGCATTATGTAAGGCCCAAGGCGGTGAGCTTGCACGCCGAGAATTATATTAAGGGAAAGACGGCACATGCTACCCTTAGGGGAGCTTCGCGCCAAGCTTCTTCCGTGTCTTTTTCACGAGCGTCTTTTCGAAATTTGCGAGAGCTCTTTTCCCTTCTTTAAAAGCGGACGCTATTTGCTCTCGCTTTTACTTTATACTTTTTTTTTTCACCTCCGCCAAAATACCCGGATGTTTATTCCCATTTTTCGTTCTTCTGTCTCGAAACAAAAGGAAAAGGGAACGTTGATTATCGTCGTTCGCTGTGTCTTTTAATCGTACGTCAGCGCTGAATTTGCAACTCGCATTCGTATTTATTTGTTTGATGAAATACAGCTTTCATTAAAAAATATTGAACGGTAATGATTTTTAATATCACAATTAATGGACTACATAGTAAATTCGTTCGAACAGTTTTTTCATTTCATGAAAGGCATAAAACGGTACAAGTTATAGCTATGATCGACGCTGTCAGCAATATCGAAGAATCGTATCCGACTGATTCTCCAGATTCACAGTTCGAACCGACTTTGAATCGAAGCTTGACGAACGGACATTCAACTAATGTCCGAATCAGCGTACATTCAATACTGCAGCTCGGAGAAATTCGATTTATTCGCAATCGCATTAACAAGGAACAATACTTTCATCCACGAGAAGGGAATGTTCGGTCCCTAGTCCAACATATTCTTCGCACTTATCAAAAGCATGTTTATCGGCTCATTGTAGCAACCCTCGTAAAGTTCCGTGAAAATCCGTGCGAGGGTGAAGCAGCATCGCAGCGGGGCGTTCGAAAAGAACGTTCGCGAGGTCGTTACTTTTCGAATCCGAAGAACGGAAAGCGCCCGAGTTTTGCCAAGAAATGCACGCGCGAAGATAGAAGGATTGTGGCGGCTTTTTCGGGCCGAACAATGATAGCGGGTCACGTTCCACGGTGGTAACTTGGCCGGCAAAGCCTCAGGGATATCAAACTTTCAGCCTGATACATCGGGCGCCAGAAACTTGTCACTTCCCACCCTGTCGCCAAAGCCAACTGATCAGCCCCTATTGTATTCCGAAGAAATCCATTGCCGAATTGGAAACCGTGTAACTGAATTTTCCCGAACAGCGTAGAATTTACGCTGGCAGCCGGCGCGGATATTTACATCGCTCCCTTATTTTATCGCCCGGATAAACGCGCCTCGATTCTTCGCGCCGCGTTAACAAACTCGCGCTGTTGACTCGAAAACGTCACGCTAGACCAACGGTGAAATGTTCTCTTCTGAAATCTGTTTTCATGCTAAAGAGGAGAGAAACACGAACTTTATTACGCCGCGGGACTTATTCAGGCTTTACTCGTTTTAAAATTCGAACGTGTCATCGCGCATTGAGAAACGTGCAAAACGCGAGCGCCTGTAGCGAGAGCAACGTGTCGCGCAGAGACGAGGAACGCGTAATCTCGCCGTAGGCGCTGTAGGTCTGATCAACAATGACGTTATCTACTTAAACCTCCACCAACGTCGCGCCCCATCGATTATATCTTGAGGCGAAATTAATTTCATTAATGACGGCGGTGGAAACAATGGAAAGCAGAGTCGCGAAAAACGAAGGGATTTTCGTGATTTTTCGAAACGTCAATTTTCGCCGTGCGAGAAAATGGAGATTAAAAGGTATTAAAGACGCCGCGACGGATGATCGTGATTCCGTAGCGTTATCTCTTTTATTAAATTTCTTTACGCGTCTTTCCGACCCCTTTCGAGTCCACCCCGAATCCCTCGAAGCTGGGAACGCCAAGGACGGAAAAGAAAATATCGGGTATCAAATATCCTCGTACTGGCTGCGTCGAGAAGGGCAGAATTAAATTCCAACGAGACACTTGAACGCGGTGGCTTTCGAAGTCAGCGTAGCGCGAGACAAAGTACGAATACGAGAGCGAGGGAAAAGGTTTCGCTCCGCTCTAAACAAAACAAAATGAACGTCCGAGAAACGAGGAAACGGGCGAAGACGCGGATGAAAATTGTTTTTCCAAGATTAACTTTATTCGATTCTAATTTCGATTCACCGGTTTTCCGGAATTTCGAATCGCTCGAGGAATTCGCTCGAGTGTTTTCTTGGGAGCGCGTTCTACAGGTCGATCTTGGAAAGAATTTCCAAAAAGCACAGCTTCAATTGGATGCAGGAAATCCCGGACACACTACGACATCTTTTCCGGTGCATCGCGCGATCAAAACGTCTATAGCGCGAGCGAGTGTAATTGTCGGGGAGTCGGTTTTCAATGGAATCCGTTGAAATTAAAGGAAAGCCCGGCAACTACGAATCGAGACGTTGCGGTTTCATTGAACGTCTCGGGGATTTCTCGTTTCATTTACTTTATTTCTATAGATTGTTTCCCGGGAATGAATTCCAACAATTGCTCTTGTTTGGATTAAACTGCGTTTTGTTAAATTTCGCGTGCGTCGTTTTACGTGAAAGACGCGAAGTGAATTTAAATTCGTTGCCCGAATCAATAATACGCTGGTGCGATCTGTTTTTTTTTTTTTTTTTTCGAGAAAGCGCCGACGTAAAATATTTCATGGCTTTCGAAGGATTCTTAATTGCGCGATAAAATGTAAAACGGAGAAGAAACGGCGAAGCAAAGATTCAAATTTCTTATGCTGGCTTTTTACGACCGGGAATATGTGTGCAGTGATTGTTCTGCAGATGACCACCCTCTGGTAGAAAATGTTATCCGGCGCGGAGAGCATTTCCGAGATTTCTCTTCGCGTGAGATCCTGTCGAGATGGCCGAATCGCGATAAAATAAAATTTAATAAAGTGAAAATTTCGTTTTAAAATTCCTTTTCTGCCGCGCTGAAAATATCGCGGGCATAAAACTATTTGAAAATACTTCGAGTAATCGAAGTATTAAAAACTAACAACGTACTGAAAACGTTTTTCTTGATTTTCGATTATGAAAATCAATCGTAAAGTCTCTAAAATTCGTTTTTAATAAGTAAAAATGTTATTAATTGTCATTTCTTCGACGTTTCGAATAATAGATTGAAATATTGCAGCTATTGAAATATTTCTTCATGCTTTTTTGTTTAGATGAAGATGCTGACTGCGCCTTGGACTCATTAAAAATCTTCTGTACACTTAAGGTTGGTGGGTTTAATAGATTCCCAGGATGCCGAGTGAGTAAAGCACTTCGGGATTAGACCAGGTCGATTTGCCCGGCGGAGTACAGTCTCTCGACTTTTAGGAAGGAAGCCGTTTAAAGGTTTTACTTCTTCTCTCAGAAATCGCTATATTTTCTCACGCCTCGTTGAGTCACGTGGTTCGGGGGTTACGATGCTATTTTTCCCGACAACTTCTTTATCGCGTCGTCAAAGTGGGAAAAAGGAAAACCGTACAGCCGGAGAATGAATCATTTTCTTTAGCCGGCAGGAAGAATTTGTCCCCGGCGTTTCCCCCGTAGTCTCGCTCATCGCTGCATAAGATGGTACGGGACTAATTAACCCGCTTGTAGATGGCCCTATTAATAATAGTCAAGCGTCATTATTTCCGTCTACATTGTTTGTACGTTAAAGTTGGGAAAGTGGGTCTCCGCAAGACGAATCGTACTTTTTAAACAGAGAATGCTCTCGGCTCGCCGGAAGGAAGCCGTTTAAAGGTTTTATCTCCTTGCCAGGGCCGGCTATATTTTTCTCACAGTTGGCCGCGCCGCGCGCTCTTTCGTCTCTCGAAACCCAAGATTCGTATATGTACGACGAAAACTCGGCAGCACTTAAGGATCCGCGCAAGCCAAATCCTTTATGAGAGACGAAAGTTTTACGCATTACATAAATTTCCTTTCCTCATTCTTGCACACTTTTTGCTGGCCGAGGTATTGCGCATCCGACTTCTACAAATGCCGTGAATATGCAGGATTGGCCGTTCCGCTTTTATCTCCTTTTTGCGAATAACAATACTCCGCGCCGTAAAACAGCGCTTTTATATACTTTTCAACGAATTCAATTTTTCTTATTGCGCCGGAGAACTCGGGAAAGTTATTTTTCATTATTTACAGCTCGGGGAACCGGAGAATGAAAAATGTGCCTTTGATAGAGAATCATTAATCTGCACTTATGCGCGTTCGCGTCATCTCCGGTTAACTTTAAAAATTTTAATTCGAATTCCTCGTGAAAGAAGAGACAGAAAATTTTATGCGAAATGAAACACTGACATTTATTACAATCGTTCCCAACAACTTGTCGGTTTCAAGTTTTTAATGCTCTTACATTTATTGCATTACATAATTTTATTAATTTATCATATTCGTTCGTATTTATTTTCTCTCGACGAACATTGCCTCGTCACAAATGTAACTTGAATTATTAAACGAATTAAACTCCACCGTCAAAAAGTTGGGCGATTCGGAATACACAATTTTCCCCGTTCGTTCAATGCCGCGAATAAGTTCCTGCGATACTTCAGTCGAGGAATTAATTACGGCTTCGTTAAACGAAAATTCATTTATTTCGAGAAAAAACCTCGTGGAAAAGAAAAAATCGAAAATTCAATTCCGGTACTTTCGCACTCGACTTTGTGAATTTAAATGTAGTAACTTTCCTTTATGTTTATTCATAAATTTAACAACTTCTTAACGGGTCTTCAGAAATTCAACATCCCTCGAGTTTTTTAACTAAAAGGGATGTTGATGAAATTTTATGTTACTGACATGATCTCTTTTAACGAACCGCTATGAGTTTCCGCTACGAGGAAATTTACTCTTTCAAAGATTACAAAACGCGCTCAACTTTTTCTGGGGGCGCGAGAGTGTTGTCGCTCGCGAATTCGAATATCCGTAGTAGTCGAAATGACCGACACTTGAGCTTCGGAAACGAGCGCAGAAAAGAAAATGACGACGTTTGAAAGCAGGGTACGACAGTAAAACAACGTTTATGGACCAACGGGATGAAAAGCGTGGCCCCTTATCTAACGCTCCCGATTCCGGGGTGAAAGACACATTATAATTCGTCATAAAAGGCTTTACGAGGGCGAAACACTGTAGCACCGGAACGCGTGTTTTTATAGGAGCCATCTTGCAAAAAAAAGAATGCGCCCGGCCCACGAGGCGACTCGCATCCGCGGCGTTTAAGTTTGCTCCGCATTCGGCATTATGAAAAGCCTCGCGAAGCAAACGTTTCATTCATTTTGCGAGCTACTTGTCGTTCTTTTGACTCGTCAGGAGTACAGCTAACAGGGAAGAGGACGATTAATTATTTCCTCGACGAGAGTAACGAAACTTTATTCCATTTGTACTTAAATCGAATCCACTTAGCTTTCAGTGGCTCCGAACACTCCAGGTTTTTTTTGTCGCGTCTTTTTTCGTCTCTCGAGAGTCTTGGCAAAATATCGCCTTTTTTCATATCGCAAAATATGAAAATTAATTCTATAGGAAATGTTTAAAAAAATGCTTTTGCTCGGTAAAACGAATTCTTTGGTTCCAATGTTGCTGAAAGGCTGTAAACTTTGTTACTATTGCAAATGATCCAAAGTTTGAATCGTTTCCATCGTAATGTTTTTTTTCTCGAAAAATGGAAAAAGGAAAGAAGTTATATATGTCATTTTTTATTTTAAATATTCAGATATTCACTTACTTGATCGTGTTCATTTTTCCATTATCCTGAGTCTTCTTTTTTTTAAGAAAATTGGATTCAGAAACTGAGTTCACGATGATTGGGATGTGATAAGAGCGAATAAATGGAAATAAAACCAAAATATCTCGAAAATTCGTAAGAATTCCTTTTTTTAAATATATTTCAGAATGAAATGAAGTTTATTTACAAGAAGGATAAGGTAAGTAGAATAAAATCACGATTGTACAAGTATATTTAAAATTTTATTTCGTAATATAAATTAAATTCCAAATTTACATTGATAAATGCAACACATATTACATTGCCAGCTTATGTAAGTAATTTCGATGTAAATAACGATGTAAATGTACAATGTAAATGTGACAATTAACAGTGTAAATTACAATTCCAATTATAAATATGATCTATAATTCCAAGTTGCTATTATCAGTAACATTAGAAAGTAATATAAATCACAGTGCCGATTTACATTGTAAATCGAGGTGCAAATTACATCGTCAGTTCAGAGCACATCATTCAATGTAAATTGCAGCGCTTTTTCGAATGCTCGGGTGTTTTCATCGATACCGTGAATGTCAATGTAAGTTACAACATGCGTTTACAATGTAAATTCCACATTTACACACGAGTCGAGCGCACGAAAGCAAATGTGACTTCATCTTCATCGCCCTTTTTCATTCGCAAAGCTCACATCGCGAGGAAGCGCTATTTTATTGCAAAAAGCTATAAGTGACATTGCGCGTACCTTCGACTCTCCATTAACGACAAGTTCAAAATATTTCTTTACACACTGATCACAATCGTACTATCTTAATGGCGAAAGTGACGTAAGCGATGGGTCGGTGCTTTTGCGAATTTGGCTACTTTTTTTCCTTTCTCGTTTCCCCTTCTC
Source organism: Zelostemma sp. ZL-2020 (assembly GCA_022816865.1). Lineage (NCBI taxonomy): Eukaryota > Metazoa > Arthropoda > Insecta > Hymenoptera > Platygastridae > Zelostemma > Zelostemma sp. ZL-2020. Next base: position 13,236 of record JABFQM010001055.1, read on the forward strand.
TCGTTCATCAATTAACGCCTGAATTCAACGCGCGTTAACAGAAACGATAATTTCTTAGCGCGCCATCCAATCGCTTACTATTTACACGCGAATACCCTCCTTGCGCTTAATACGATTTTAGACACCAATTGTTTTTAAACAATGCGGACGGTACACTTTTACGCAACGCGTGAGCCCGTGGACTCAACTGTTGCTCGGATACAACGTTTCCAGCTTTTTTTTTCATCAATTTTAAAACGTTAAATACCAATTTTCTCGTTCAATTTTTTTTTAAACATGTTATTTACATTGCGCTACCGACCCATACGACTTTACGAAATAATACTCGACAGGCCAAAGTGCAAAGAAGCGTCGGATTAGTTGGACTCTTTGGAAAAAAAATTACACTTTGCCGAAGGGGGCGCGATTTCGTTTCATCGCTTTTTCTCGTTTTTCCATGCGTCCGACGCTTCTTCCCGCGAATTTAGTTATTTCAGCCTTAAAGAAAAAAACGACGGAAGAAAAGTTCATTTCGCCATCGAGCTTTATCAACAGCTTAATTAATTCGTTAATCGTAATCATAATCTTATAAGCGACGATGTCTCTTTTATTTTTACGAGCTAAGCTATATAAATTTACTAGTAACACGACTTCTTTTGTACAATAAAACAACGCAATGATAATACATAATCGATAACGAGATGATAATAAAAATAATATTCATAACTTCGACGATAATTTGGGTGAAGATGACAGTAATAAGCACTGTGAATAATTTATAATATAAAAATTGTTCGCTTTTGCACATATATAAACTTCGTTTTTTTTTTTCACGAGCTTTTTTACCTACATTCGAAACCGCTCTCGCTCTGTCACACTCGTTCGGGTTTTTCATTCACGCAAACGGCATTTGCCGTTTTTCTTTCCCGTTAGTTCGCTTGCATCCTGTTTTTCCCACGTTTTAATTACCTTTACATACACACATGTACATCCAAACGCAAGATTTTTTCCCCAAATTTACCATTAGAGTATACGGAGTAGTTTTTTCATTATTCCCCCCCCCACCCCCACCCCCGGGAAATCCTTCGCGAATGTTCAGTTCGTTGATATCGTCATTACCTCGAATTTGCAAAATCATCGACGCGCGAATTAAACACAAATTAGAGGAAAAATTCGACTTAATGCATCGCCTTTAACGAGATTTAGTTGACTTGGAAGTGCACACTTCTCCCAGCGATTTACTCTCCACTTTGGAAACGCTCTTCTGAAGGGTTCAGTGGGTCTTTCGCGATGACTGTAATGGCACAGAAAAAAAATAAATTGAGAACCGCGGAGGAAAGAAAGCAAGGCAAATCAGAAGCGAATACTGTGAAAACAACTTGGTCGAATGTGGAACGGTCCCTTTGCACTTTTGCTTATAGTCGGCTCGAGCAATTTTTCCAGTTCATCCACTTTGTGTAACCTAATTGCCGAGGCGAAAAAAAACGTCCCGGAATTTTCCCTTTCTTTGGCTCGAGCGCCGTTAAAACACTTTTTACGCGACCCGCCGACCTAAATAATCAATTTTTTCCTGAAAATTCTGTAACCTCGGAAATGAAATGCAGCAATTAATGAGGCGACGAAACGGTGCGTTCCTTTTCCGCGATATTCCGTCGAATCGTTTGAGGACGATCAAAGCGGAGCTTTACCGAAGCTTCGAAACAATATTGAATTCGATAAATTGTTCGTTTCTCGTAATCAAAGCATCTGAATTACAATTCATTTTTATTCGTTGCGAACGTGTATCGGAACCCGAGGAATAATCAATTTTTACGATCGCGCTTGGTTAAATACCCTGTAAAGAGCTACATTTAATACTGGAAGCTGAAAGAGCATTAAATGTAAACGAAATGCATTTTGTACTATCCGTATGATTTGTTAAACGTAAAATCTGAAAACTTAAATTCCATTTAAACCGGAAATCACAACTAAGTGAACTCTAGAAACGTAAAATCTGACTATTTGGTAACGCTTTTTATAATCCTTCAAAAATAACAATATTATAAAATAATCTTTCGCGATAAACGTGTTGTGTACTATAAAAAGCAAAACGTTACTGCGATCTAAAACGAAGATAGTCATCCTAATAAAACCTGAAACTGTCGAGTACAACTCGCGATACGGAAGTTACGAAAAGCACGCAAACAATATGAATTGTTCGGTAGAAAATTGAATCGCAATCGCATCCCCCGTGAGCGGCTTAACCGAAAAGAGATTGATATCATTAATCAATTCGGATTTTGCTACGCAGGGTTAATCAAAATTTAAAAAATCCGGAAAACACTCTGGTTATTTTAACAAGATCCAAGGTGTTTGAAATAAACGAGAGTTTATTGCAAACCAATCAGTGCAATTCCTAATGCCAATCAATTATTTTCTTCACCGTAGTAATTTCTTCGATTGCGCGCGAGTTACAGAATTCCGGAAAAGTGTTTCTTATTTCCGATCGAAAACCTTCGAGAAAACAATACCATTGGAAATGGGAGCAACTAACGAGGCCAAAAAGCTGAATTTCTGCGGGAAAACCGAATATCGAATCGATGCAACTCTAATCAAAGTAGATTAAGTATCGCGCGAGAATCTGCTGTTTTTCTACTCGGAGCAAATAATCTTGGGCTGTTCTATCGTCGCAAGTTAGTCTAATTGACTTGAATATTTTATTATAAACTGATTTTAAAGGCGTTTAATGGATTCGTAAAATAGTGAAATCAAATGGAAAAATTACGGATTCGATCGCCTAATCAACCTTGCAGTTTATGCAGTTGCATCGAGAACAATAAAATTTAAATTGAGCTTTGCGTCTAATGTAGCGCTGCAACGGTAGAACATCCTTAAGCCGCTCAATTTACGATTCATGTTTTATCAGCGGCGGATAATGTGAGCTTACCCGTGGCCGCAAGAAACACCGGATGCTGAAAACGCTCGATAAAGTACAAATCTGCTCGGCGGTATTGTTTCCCCGTTACTTTTCCGGCACTTTTATCCTTTGTTGTTCCGCGGTCGAAAAACTCGCGTCTGACTCGTGAGATCGCAACAAAAGATGCATGCCCGGGGTCAAATAAAACTGGACCTTCCTCCTGAATGACTCATTATTTCTCCGATTTCTCAGGATTTCTCATCTTGAAAATGTATCGAAAGCGTCCGTCGGATGCGTGATTGTGAGATGAAGTTGCAACGGAACACGTTACCTCCTCGATTCGCGTATGTTTTTTGAACTCGTTGCACGATTTTACATATCTTTGAAAGGTCACTTTTCAATATCTACGTTCTCGAAATCCCAACAGTCGCTCGTTCGGTATAAAAATTCGTTTGAAAAAATGAAAAACGTTACAAAACCGCTGAACAACATCGACGCAAGCAAATTTGACTCGTCGCGTCGACGTCGTAGATTGGCTTCCGATGTAAAAATTTGGCAATACAAGGTCAGGTTTACGTTACTTCTAGATCACAATACTGGAAAACGCGCGAGTGGATTCCGAAATTTCAGAATGAAATCTTCACTGTCATACTTTTCCGTAAAATGAACGAACGAAATGCCAAAACCATCTCGCGAACTTCGGAATCGGTAAAATCAAAGCGGAAAAGTTTCGTTAATTTCAACATCCCAACGTTTCAACAATTCGAATGTTTTTTTTTTCTCATAAACAACACGCTTGCGTAAACTGCGAAATAATTTTCCTCGCTCTCATCGTCACAAGCAGTCGCGCACTCTCGCAATAGTGTACAAAGCTGCACGTAATAACCAAAGAACAAACTTCGTTTCTCGCGCCTCGGAATATTTCGCGATCTTTACGTCAACGCATAATTTTCATTCTTTCGTTCCCTTGCACCGATTACCAGAAACTGCCGCCGACGGGACGTCGGCGAGGTCGCCCGCGACGCCGTGGCTTCCCGAAAAAAATTGCCTAACTTTTCGTATACGTCAATTCATTGCGTTTGGGTCTCGGGAAGGACGACGGCGAAGGCTCGAATTTCTTTCCATTCGAACGCTATTGTACGCGAGTATCGTAGAACATTAACGCGTATTTATCGTACGACACGGCTCCCTAAATTCCTTAAAAACCCTTAGGTACATAGACCTATCTACCATCTATTCCTATCTCCGTTCCGTCGATCTAGATTTATATCCGTCTATCTATCGTTCGTCTATCTAACTAGTGGCTTATCTATCTGCCTAATTAACCTTCCAGCTACTCTTTATAGGTATTCATTAACTGTCTGTGTTAATTACAATTGGATCTTCCGTCAACGTCCGCTATCTACAAGTCCCGGCGCAGATACCGCGTTTGACCTTGACTTCGATGCGCCAAATGTCCTTTTTTTTTCCTTTTTCCTTGTTTTTTTTTTTTCGTTATGAATGATGGATCATGATTTGCGGCATTTTATCGTCAAGTTAAAAAATTATCAAAAGTTTTCGGGGGAAACGAATTGGAGCAATCGCGTATCTGCGAGCGAGAGCCGGAAACGTCCGTAGTGTACGTGTGTGTGTGTGTGTATGTCTGGAGTTAGGAATTTGTCGCGCGACTCGTGCTTTTTTGAACTTATCGAATAATCTTTTGTCTGTACAGTACGCGGAAAAGTCGCGAGAAACGCTGGCTTTGGTAACGCACTTACCTTATCTGGCCGCGGAATTTACCTCGCGCGGACGTTTCCCACTTAATATGGCTATAAAAAGACATCTGACTTATCTTTTCTTATTTTTTTTTTTTAAATCTCTTTAGCCTAGAAATGTAAATACTATGCATTATCAATCGCGAACATGATAACATATTTATATTCATATACATATATGTATAATATATATATTTTTTTATATATAATATATCTATCTATAATGAAACATTGAAAAAAGAAGATTGCACGATGTACAAAACTTATATTCTCTTTCTTTTCACCATTCGCACGGCAAGCACCAACTGTTATACATACACTCGCACTTACGTAGGTACATCTTTTTTTTAATTTTAAATGTTATTCTACGCGCGTATCGGTTAACTTATTTGGCCACTGAACATTCAAAATTTGGATTCCTTCGTTTCCTCGCGGTGTAGCGCCAATATCTCGGATCGTGGATGCAACGCTATGCGCTGATTGGCTACTTTCGCAGTGTTTTCTCGTAAAAAAAGGAACGTATCAAAAAACGTGTCTCGCGGAATGTTTATGTGCAACTGAACGACGATGATATTTGCAACGTCTTTTTGGGAAACGCTTTCTACATTTTTGGTCTTTTCTTTTCTGAGAGTTCTTCGTTGAATTCGACCGTTTTTTTTCTCCCTCCCCTTTCCTCGCATTTTCTTTTTTTGTTGCCGTTTGTAAAATAATTCGAGAGTGCAATAAAGTCAAGTGTAAAAGAGAGTAAACAGGCGCAACGATGCGTAAACGCCAACGGTGAAATGAACGCCGGGAGCACAATAATGCGCGCAGCGACACAATTAAATGTTGGTTCATAAACGCGAAGTTTAACTTTGTTAAAACTAGTCGAAATCACGCTATTGGGTACGATTGCGGCTCCCATTGGACGCTTCAATTATACTCGTCACGCCGATAAGCGCCGAGGCTGCGGATAAACAATAACCATACTTACAATGATTTGGCACCAGAGTCTGCATTGTCGCATTGTCCTTGTTTGCCGCGAAACTTCTCCGCTCGCAAGAGAACACTTTTGCCACGTTTACATAGCATTTTTGGGCCCGTTACAAGCCGCGATATCGTCGGTAACAAGCGCTAATTGGGTAACTTCGTCATTGTAAATTTCGTCCCATCGAAAAAATACGTTTTCGATTCCGTAGAAAATTGTCTATTGTAAAAATGTGCCGCGCATGCCACCGACGACAATGAATTATCGAGAAAAAAAAAGAACTGACTGAAATTGAAAACTAAAAAATCCGAGCCGCAGCTTCGGCGCCCCCGGCGCGCTACATCGAAACCGTAAATTATTGGCAGTGAACTATAGAACTCGATTCTTTGTTCCTCAATTGTCACAGCGCCATTTGCGTTAATTTTGATCATCGAGCTTTCTTGTCGTATGAAAAAGTCCCGAACGTATTTTGCTTCAGTCCCGAAAAGTCGTATCACAAATTCTTTCTTTTGCGAAAAATATTAGGCGGATTTGGAGGAGGTCTTCGGCGTCGCTCGCGACGACTCTTGCGCTCGTTAAATACTATCACATTTAGAAATTATGGCTCCGGACGCGGGCGGGTTGTGAGGAAATTGTTGGGTCAATGGCGTTGGAAGTCCCGCCGTCTTGTCACGGTTCACGGCTTGTTTGTTTTTTTTGCATTTCCATGTTAATATTTTTCTTTGTTCCTTGTGGTCACGAGAGGAATCGCTGAGAAGAAGAACGAGAAGAAGGAGAAGAAGCGCGGGATTAGACGTGTCTCTTCATGTGCAACGCCAGATGATCGCTGCGAGAGAAGCAGCGGTCGCAATGCCGGCACTTGAACGGCTTCGCCCCGGTGTGCTTGCGGTAGTGGCGCGTTAGCTCGTCCGAACGCGCGAATCGCCACTCGCAACCTTCCCAGCTGCATTTGTACGGCTTCTCTCCTGAAACAACATAAAGAAGATCACGTTTTCTCCCTGAATCGATACTCTCAACACGCTTCGGACAAGTATTTAAGGTTTGTTTTCGATAACTTTCGAACTGTATTTTACTTAACAAAAATAACCAAGCAATCGCTCTCGTGTTTACATCATTTCCGAGGCCACATTTCCAAGTTTTTCATCGTCTTATTTTTCTCGATTTTTTTTAATACTTATGAGAAAACTTACCAATATCGCTTTCGCAATTAAAATTCGTCTAGTTATGTCGTTGTACTTTGAAATCAATCGTAGACCGACACGATGTAAAAACATTTCGAAATTCGGCCTCGGAAAAAACGTAAACATACGAGCAATGAAGAAATGACCGAGCGTTTTACGATAAATTCTTCCGATTCATCGCATACAAATACTGAACAAACAATATTTTTAGTTTTTCTAAAGGTATTATTAATTTACATATGCGTTTGTTGAGTAAAAACAGGGAATAATATTAATAAAATGAAAATAAACATGATTTTTCGATACAAAATGTGATTGTAAATGAAGATAAAAACTGTCGATGAATAACGACAATAACCTCATTTTTCCTGAAAAAACTTTCGAATATTTGACATTGTAAAATATGTCCTCACACTTATAACACCAATAGTTCCAATTCAGCAGTAGAGATGGTAATTCCACCGTCGACTTTCCAACAGCACATTTCTCCCGGAGAAGCGTCGCGACAAAAAGTTCAAAAGTCGTTTGAAAACGAAAGACGTCTTTTAAAAACTTTGAATCGCGTTAAATTGGATAATTAACGACGGGAGAATATTCAACCAACGATTTTCGCCTCGCATCTTCGAACACGCCAACTTTGAGATGAATAATCTCAAAAACTAACCAGAACAAATCGTCCAAACTTTGCGCATCAATTTGTAAAATCACAATTCCCAATTTAAACGGTAGTAAAAACGTTGCGGATGACGATTAGCCAACGTTTTTCCGGGGTCGGCGGGAAACCGAATCGATATCGATGAAGCGAAAAGAAGGGTGAAAAGTTATGACGAGCGGCGCACGTCAAAGACATCCGGCAGTGCAATCACGGCATTCCCAACGCGCGCGGTCGCGCATTATTAAGCCGTAAATAATCCATTCGGGCAATATGGAAGACAGGCCGGCGTTGATGAGGCCACGGTGGAGAAGAGAGACAATACAGGGTCACCACCTGTGGCGTGATGTTACTCAGCTTAACAAGCTGAGAGAGTTTGTAGTACAGAAAGGAGGGGTCGAGGGTGGAGGGATCCCGCAGTCACCGTATCGCTCATCGACCTCTATTGTCATAGCAATCGCGGTCAACCCCGGTCCATCCCTTCATCCAAAGACGTAACATTACAGTCGACGCTTTTTCCCCAATTCCGGGCGAATTTCTCATTTTCCGACTCATACGCCTCCGTCCTTTATCGCCTCCGTCGCGTTTTTCGGCTCGACTAAATGAGTTTCCGCGATTAATGGAAAATGAACCCCAAAGCAAAATCGATACGCGGCTTCCCACCGGAGAACCCAACTACTAAACCACTCTCGCCGGTGCCACGGACCTTCCGCTACTCGTAATTTTGTCAATTACAAGAATAAAAGACGGCGTATCCTCGAGACAGTCGCCCATTGTTATTAGCCCGTGGAAATAAATGAATTTCCGTCCCGCGAAGAAAGAGCTGGCGAGTTCAATTTCGTAAAGGGACGGGCTTTTGTGTACCTCGCCGACGAGTTTCGCCAAAGTCACGCGGAGCACGTCTGCCCGGATTCGCGTCCTTACTACTTGGACGTTACGGGAATTATTTTTTACCCCGGGAAAAATTTTGAACGTTGAAAAATCCAGAACCCGAGGGACGGCCGGGAGATAACTCCGTCATTTTTACACGTAGGACTTTTAATCTTTTTAATCCGGCGCATCGGTATGCGGCGCAATACTCCGAGCGATTCTCGCCGCCATTTTTCTTGGGCCCGATGGAGTGTCTACGTGAGCGGTGTTGTAGTCGGAGTTTTCGCTGGTGGATTTGGTTATGCGTCACCACGTCCGGGTCGGATTTGTCGCTGTCAACCTTCCGAAGGGTGTCGCTGATGGGAATCCCCTCCCCCCCCTCCCCTTCTTGAAGCTTAGTCAACGGGTTCCGCGCGATCTACAAAGTATAGCATAAATTCTCGAGGACGACGGAGCATCGCCTCCTCGGGAGATGCGCCGAGAGACGAATTCCTGCCGAAACTTCGCGAGTCGCAGGAATGTTGGTCTGCAAAGGCACTTTTCTTCCTGGGCTCGCAAATATGTCGAATTGAAAATCGTGCCGCGAATTTCGATCGTTAATATTCATTACCGGCGTTATCATTATGAAATTACAATGGCGTTCGAACAAGAATTTTGCTGACAAAATCGAGTCAATGTCCGCGTACGAGCGCGGGCACAATGCAATGCCGGCGCGCGAACCTCGTGTATTTTATCGCTACATAATGGCCCCAGGCGGTTCGTAGCCAGTTACGTAATAAAGCCATATTAAACAAGGCGGCTTAACGCGTTAGTTTCGGAGCTGGACGCTGAGAATTCATTCGAAATTCCAGCCGTTGTTTGGACCTTGAAAGCTTCGTATTTTCGTCATACGTCGAATTTCACGTAAGCTTCATTTTCCCGAGAGATGATTTTCTGGGCTTTTAGCGTTGATATTCTCCCGTCTGTCGTATTAGTGCCGCGCTAGTTATTGCATCGATACGTCAGGGCCGTCACGGCGACGCGTGTGCTCAGCGTCTTTGCATTTTATTAACTTTGCTGGCATGCGACGATATAAGCGGGCTTTCATCGCGCCACGGACAAAAAGACAAGCTTATAAACTCTCGAGAAACGCGGATCGTAATTATTTCTTACGCGAAGTATCGACTTTGTTTTACTTTACTTTTATTTATCGGATTTAACCGGACGCGACAAACAATTTTCAACATTTTTTTTGCTTCATATTAATCGACCGAACAAGCAAAGAGAAACGAATTTTGTTTGAAAGTTTCAAAAGGTATGCCTGATTAATTTGGTTTCAATCGATTAATTAATCGCAAAGTCGTTTCAATTTCGCATGTAAATTTGAACAGTTTCCTTTGTAATCGACTTCACAAAATCGCTGAAAGTTTTCGCATCGAGATTTTCATTATAATTCAACGCGAAGATATTTTGTTTCCAAGCGCAAAACGGAAACATATAACTGATTTCCTCGACACGACGCGGCGGTTTACGTCGACGTAGTAAATTATCCTTTAGATGAAAATTGATATAAACACAATGTCGACTTCGCAGGGGAATAAAATGACAACTTTCCAATTCCAACTTTAAGCTTCGCAGTTTTCGGAGTTTAATTGACCATTGCAAAAGTGCGCGATGTAAAATGTATAACTCGTTCGTGGCACATTATTCACTTATCCAGCGACGTCCAAAGTTTCGAAGACAGTCGAGCGCGTCGCAGTCCGAGGGAAATTGTTTTCCCCGTCCGTGGGCATTAAGAAATAAGCAGACGCGGCGCATAAAATTTAACGTCAAAACGGATACGCGGAGCTGACCGCAGGCGCCTGCGGTATCGGGCGGCATCGAATTTGCGGTCCAAGGCAAAAGGATACGCCGTTCAATCGCGCAGATGCACTCGCGATTGAGACTGTCCCTCTTCCCGGGCCATTATTTACGAATCGCGTTAGCTCGATGTTCTGGCAATGAAGAAAAGGAGCCCAAAACCTTTCCAATTCCGACCCAAGAAATAATCTCTTCTTAAACCGAATTTTTGTCCACACCTGAACTGATCTGATCCAGCAAAAACTTTGTACATTTGCAACAAAGTCTTCTAGTAATCCCTTTTTTAGAAAACATTTTCTTGAACCAACCGAATATTTCTACTCAAGATCCGACCATGTTTGACCGTCCCGGAAATCACAATTTCATAAGATCTGATCAAGTGTGATCATGCCTGAGATTCATTTCCCGGAAAACTTTCTTCGGTTCACCGCTCGAGAGCGTTCCGCAAGTAAGAACTAAACATCGCCGACACACCTTATTGCCAAGAGAAGCCTAAATTTGTAGCCGAATAATAATCGCGGTATGCATAATCCGGTAGTTAGCAGTTCTGTTTAACGATCCGCGAGGGGCAATCTCAATGAGGTTCCGCCGCAAGTACGCGACTCCCGTTCCCGTCTTCTTTATTACTTATCATAGCGGCGAAACCAAAGCCGCGCGAGATAAAAAAAAAGTCGAGCCGGGGAGGTAAAGTTGCGGCGTTAAGTACGGTCTGCGCGCGAAAGAGGCAGCAAGGAGAGTTCGTTAATTATGCCACTGTCGTCGTTATCGCGGCGGGGAACTTGGACGAGCGTAACGGGGAAGCGCGAGCGTCTGATAACGTCGCGACGACTTCGCGCTTTTTCGAAGCGAAACTTGCCCGCTTTTTAATTGACAGCGGATTTCCCGCTCGCGTTCAATGATTCATCGATTCCAGGGGAGAAAAGTTTCACGCGTGAGAAAAGACATTTCCTTAATTCAATTCCGGAGTTTCAAGGATTCGAAAAGTTGTATGGGAATAACGGAAACGCGAGTTTAATAAAGTTGCAATAACGCTGATTAGCTTGTTTGGAGAGAGAAGTGAATGCCCTCTGCGGAGACAATTTATGTTTTCACAGTACGAAACATCTGCTTCTGCTTATGCTAAGCAGCGCATCTAAAGCAACAAGAGGAAAGCGTCTAAACAGACTGTAAAGATAATATGTGACTAAGTATGCGACTATGTAGTAAACGCCGAACAGCGCGCGAGACAAACAGGGCTTTTAATGTGCAGTTAATTGAACCGGAGATGTTGTCAAGAAAGACGGTATTCGAAATGGTAATTACGCGATTTTTTACGAAGAATATAATGAATGTTCTAGTCTTCAAAGACCAGTCATTGTAATAAGAACGGGACAAATTTTTTGTTCTCCAGAAAGTTGCAAGCAGTTATATTTTTTGCGGAGAAAATATTAATTTGAAGAAAAGTTTTTAATAGTAAGAGCAAATTTTCAAGAAGCAAGAGGAGACTTGGATTTTTTTTTCCTATTAGTTCGCAAACTGTGGTAACTCATTTGTCAATCAAAAGAGCAGTTCGAAAAAGTTTAAAACCACTGCTCTAACTTTAGGGACTTGGACAATTTTTCAGTCTTTCTAAG
>JABFQM010001056.1:0-24965 GCA_022816865.1 Zelostemma sp. ZL-2020
TTTTTTTTCGTGAAGAAGAAGATGTTGTTAAATAAATTATACTGGCATATTAAATGTAATTAATGACGCTGCGTTATAAATATTTTTTCTAATTCACCCTTGCATTAAAGTATCGATCCACCTTAATTGGGTATAAAATAAATTTGTTTTTTCAAGTAATAACGACTGTTTATAAGGTCGTGGGACGGTTGCGCCCAATAAAAATTACCGGTGATGCTGAAAATAAACTCCTTTTAATATACAAATATCGCTTCTAAAAATAACGAAAACCTTCTTTTTTCCCTCCCAGTCAATACAGGAAAAAGGAAAAGATCGAGAACGAAGGGGAAGGCTATTTATCTTACGTGGAAAAGCAAGTTTACAAGTTCAACGTTCAGGATTCGAAACCGAACAGCGAAGACGATAAAGTCACAATTGTCAATTTGCCGCTAATGGTACGATTTACAGCTCTTCTTTCTCCGATTTCTTGAAAGTATTGCGCGGAAAATGATGATGGCATTTCAGAGCATAGTCACGACTGTAGCGGAGGAAACGCCCGGACGTCTGCAATTTCTAGACGATTCTGTTCTGCAGAGTTTGTTCCGGAATAATACGGATATTTTTCTACGAACCACGCCGAGAGACTTTTTCTTTGATGGAATTTTCATGAATTGCGTAAATGCTTCATTTGTATGTAAGAAAATTAGGGAAAAGAAATCACAGTACTTGGAGGAATACTCCGATGGCTCGTTGGCGGGATTAAAATTTTCTCTATTATCATCGGTACGCATGTCAATAAAACCCCAAAAAATCCCTTACTTGATTTTCAAAGCGTGTCGTTTTCTGATTCAGAGGAACAATTCGGACAAGGGTCTTTTCAAGGTACACAACGGCACGACGGATCTAGATAAATTGGGGACTATTTTGTCGTGGAAAAACGGTCAACTCGACGTTTGGAAATGTCGTTCGCCTCGAGCGACGTGCGGGAAAGCCGCGAACGAAACTGGAAACTGCAAACAATCGAAACCAATTTTCACTTGCAACGACATACAAGGCACGGACGGCACTATTTTCCCGCCTCATCGGACTTCTTCGACACCTCTTATCAGCTTCGACACTGATATTTGCAGGTGGAATAATTGCGTTTTCACGGTGCATTTTTCATTGCATTACACGATTCGTCTTTCAGATCCGCTGAATTGATCTACGAAAAAGCGGTTACTCTCGGCAAAGATAACGATATTATTGCGAATAGGTACAAGATAAACGCGCATTTTCTGGATTCGTCCAACACTTTCTCAGACAATGAGTGCTTTTGTGTTAACAAGACTACGGGATTAGATGACAAAAAGGGATGCTTACTGGACGGTGCGCTGGAATTGATAACTTGTCAAGGTACGAATTCATCAAGGTCAATCGGTGGTACGAAAAATCTTAAATCCGATAATCGGAATCCTTTTTCAGGAGTCCATTTGGTTTTCACGTTTCCTCACTTTTACCGAGCTGACGCCAAGTACCAAGAAGGAGTTTTAGGGTTGAAACCCAACGAAGACCTGCACTCGATTTTCACCGACGTCGAACCCGTACGTGAGACAAATGCAAATAAAAATCCCAAATTTATAAAACAACGAATGCTATTCGTTAAATAAAACGGAAACTGCGGTTCGATCTTATTCATGCTTATTCTACCGAAAGACTTCTACTGCTCGGTAGTGCCATCTGCGAGATTTTTTTGTCATACGATGAAATGAAATGAGAAAATGAAAATTGTTTGTCGAAGCGATTAGAAAGTTTCCGTAAACAATTCGATACTTTGTTTGCTCTTCCGTCATTTTGTTTATCTGGTTTATCTTCGCAGAATACTGGAGTGATTCTGCGCGGCAGCAAAAGAGGCCAGTTCAATATCTTCTACCGCAAAATCAAGCAGATAAAAAAGACTGCAAACCTAACGAGCACTCTAATGCCGATTTTCTGGATCGACGAGGTAATTTGGGTCCGAATTATAGATCAGGAAAAATTTTAGCAAACATTAGGTATAGATTTGGCTTGATTAGACCTGATATTCAATTTAGAAGTTGAATAAAGGTCGAATGCAGGTCTAATACGAATCTAAGCTGAGTTCTAATGAGCTCTACTCATCCAAGAACTACAATTTAGGTCTAAACTAAGGTTCATATTGGGCAGGCCTGATTTTCACCCAGATGAGACCTGAATTAAACTGATGAGTATGATATCAGGTATAATGTAGGTCAAATCTTGATTAGACCTGATATTCAATTTAGAAGTTGAATAAAGGTCGAATGCAGGTCTAATACGAATCTAAGCTGAGTTCTAATGAGCTCTACTCATCCAACAGCTACAATTTAGGTCTAAACTAAGGTTCATATTGGGCAGGCCTGATTTTCACCCAGATGAGACCTGAATTAAACTGATGAGTGTGATATCAGGTATAATGTAGGTTAAATCTTGATTAGACCTGATATGCAGTTTAGAAGTTGAATAAAGGTCGCATGCAGGTCGAATACAAATCTAAGCTGAGTTCTAATGAGCTCTACTCATCCAAGAGCTACAATTTAGGTCTAAACTAAGGTTCATATTGGGCAGGCCTGATTTTCACCCAGATGAGACCTGAATTAAACTGATGAGTGTGATATCAGGTATATAATGTAGGTCAAATCTGGATCTAATCTTATCCTTGATTAGGTCTGCTAACTATTTAATCTAGTGTGACCCTCAATTTCTAACATGAATCGCCTTAGTTCGTGTTCGATCATATTTTTGCTCAGGAAACAAACAAACGATTCTCATTAAATTGCAGGGAATCGATCAACCGAAATACGTTCTGGATCAGCTGGAAGAAAGATACTTCAAGCCAGTGCGCTGGTTGAATTACATTTACTACAGTATGATCGGCGTCGGTGGACTTCTGACGCTCTGCAGCTTGATTTCGTTTTTCTTGTGCGCGAATAAATAAACTAATTTCTTCTCCCTCCTCGACACTTTCCATGCATCACCGTAGCAAAACAACAATTATGCGAGAGAAAAAAATGCCATCATCGTCAGATTTAGTAATAATAAAGAGACATTTTATCTGTCTTGAAACTCTCGAAATCTCAAGGTATCTTTTCGCTGAGCCAGATTGTAGAGATTTTATCGGGCGTGATACAACATTGTTTGTTTGATAGCTCGTAATTTTCCTGTAATTCACCAAACCGGTTTACTCGCTCGTCTTTCGATGAATCTCTGTATTTGTATTCGCGGTAAAGATATGATGAAGAATTTCATGAGAGTGAGAGAGGAAAAGAGACAGAGATTTTTTAAACTTTGATTAATGACTCACCCGCACACCTTCTGTATATATGTTGTATTGACTCTACAAATTTTGTATTTTCTTGCAATAAAATAGGAGGGTTGCTATGCAACTCGAAAAACTGGAAATCTTGGAAAAATAAGAGATTTTATTGGAAAACAAATGTGTGAATTGCTGGTTTTTCCAGTCAAAAAAATTATAAGAAACCCTGAGAACGGGAAAATGTTGATTAATTGAAGCAAATCACATTTAATTTGGACGTTTTTGAATGAGCGCGAAGAATACCACCGAAGCTTCCAAATGTTGGGATTTTTGAACCAGTTTCTCGCGAAAGTTGGCTGGAGAAAAGCAATGCTTTTTGGACCGTGCGCTGCAATTGACGAAATGCCAAGGTAGAATAACATCATCGTCAATCGAGGATACGAAAAATCTCAAATCCAATAATCGAAATCCTTTGGTTTTCGCGTTCCTTTATTTTTACTGAGCTGACGCCAATTACCAAGGAATTGAAGGGTTAAAACCCAACGAAGACTTACACGCGATTTTCATCGACGTCGAACCCGCACGCGAGACAAACAAAAATAAAAATCCCGAATTTGTAAAACAATGAATGCTATTCGTAAAATAAAAATGAAAACTGCTGTTTCCGGTTGTTGATTGTTCGGAACGAAAATCGAGAAGCGCAGGGAACGTCCGATCTTATTCATGCTTATTCTACTGAAAGACTTCGACTGCTCGGTAGTGCCATCTGCAAGATTTTTTGTCATACGATGAAGTGAATTGAGAAAATGAAAATTGTTTGTCCGGTATTATTATCGGTAGACTTTTGTTTTTGATGCTCTGCAGAGCTTGGTTTGTTCTTCTTTTCCAGAAATGAAATTAGCGTTTATTCAAGAAATCGATTTCTCTGCAACTTTCGTTTTAATCGATTTCAAATTTCGTCAAAAACTTCTTTAAATGAAAGTGCAAAACTCTTTCTCTAAAAGTTTCTCCAAAATTCAACCTTGAAAAACTTCCCCACAGTGAGAAATTCCCAAAACATGAATTTCGAATGGCATTTTTTGTCATGCGATGAAGTGAAATGAGAAAATGAAAATTGCTTGTCCGGTATTGGTGGACTTTTGATGCTCTGCAACTTGGTTTGTTCTCTTTTTCCAGAAATGAAATTCGAGATAGCGTTTTGTTGGCGTTTTTTTAAGAAATCGATTGCTCTGCAACTTTCGTTTTAATCGATTTCAAATTTCGTCAAAAACTTCTTTAAATGAAAGTGCAAAACTCTTTAGCTAAAAGTTTTTCCAAAATTCAACCTTCAAAACTTCCCCGCAGTAAGAAATTTCCAAAACATGGATTTAGAATGGCATTTGTTCGCAATTGAATATGACCAAAAAATTTATAATTTTGATATGTTTTTTGGCTCTATTGACAACGGCAAGTCTTGAATTTAAAAGCATTCAATCAATGTTCGGCTAAAATGTCGCGATTTAAGTTTAAAACACATCGATTTGGAGTAATAAAAAGTTTCGATGTTTCAATTTTCATCTTACCAACTATTTTTTACACGCAAAAAACATGCATCTGAATGTCCTTTACAATATGTTTTGCTACAATTTTTTATCCAAACTCCATTCAAGAATTTGGACGATGCTTTTTACGCGTTTCGAACGCTTCTTTGGTTCTTAATTGTTTTTATTTATCACTGATAAATGGACGCCAAAAATCCCAAAATAAAAACCCAAATTAAAAACCTATTTCTTTGATGACTTTTCCACCTCTTTTCGTTCCCAATTAATTTCTCTCTGGTTTCCGATTATTGATAGCACATTGACGTTCTTTTGTGAGTTGTGACCAGAGCTCTTCAATTTCGTACAAGTTCGTGTCAAATTTTTATTATTCATAATTTCACTGTGTGATCAAAAAACCCATAGCCTATTTATTTATCGATAGAATACCTTGTTTAAGTGGACATTTATTAGCGCTAAAAAATAAGTATCGACCAATTTTTGATCTTTCTCTTGTTTCTAAAAATTCCCAGTTCAAAGCAGGACGTTCCTCTGATTTTGCTTTTTTTCCTGCGATTTATAGCAGAAGATCGATCCAAATTCTCCCGAGTTGAATCGTTCCATATCATTGAAGTAAAATCGCATTTTTCAAATCGTAAAAGTCCTACAATTCCGCCGGTTGAATCTCGTTTCCCGAGCGTTTTTCTTCGCGGAATAATTCGTTTTTTAAATAACAATTTATTGCGTGATTTCAGGTTGCCGATATCTGAGCTTTCGTAAAAACGTACTCGCCAACGTTTCTTTGATTCAAAGTGCTTTTTGACACTCTTTCATTAAAAACAATTCGCTAAAATGGGCTTTCGCTGTGCCGCTGTAATATTTGTCATAGGGTTGATCGGAATCGGCACCGGTTTGTTCCTGGGCTTTTATATGTTTCCAAAATTCGTAAAAACTTCCGTTGACGACGTGAGTACGAAAATAAATTGTTTATTATTGGGACTTGTGGCATAACAATCATAGATTATTTTTAGTCGGTCAAGTTAATTAATGGTTCGGACGCTTACAAGCAATGGGAAAAATTGCCCATACCACTGAAGTTCAAGGTTTACTTCTTCAACGTTACAAATCCTGAAGATGTGAAGCAGGGGAAAAAGGCTGTTTTGAAAGAAGTTGGGCCCTATATTTACAAGTGAGATAAAAATTATAACGTTTAATTCGATCGAGACTGCTTTTCTTGTAAAATTTGAGGACTGCAGTTAAAACAATATTAAGAAAATTAATTTCCGAGTAATTGCCTGATAGAGTATCTTCAATAGGAAATTGCGTGTTAAGAACTGTTCAACTAGATTAATTAAAAAAACCTTAATTTTTACGAAACTTTGGAACAAACAATTTTTTTTTAAATAGTTTTTGGTAAAGAATTTCGGAAAAAATATTTTCTGAAACACTTACTTCAGTAGCGAAAGTGTGAATTGTTTCATAATTTTTGCAACATCGACCTCCGCACAAACGGCAGATAAAATAAAAAAGAAAGTGACATTTTTTTTTCCTCGCCGAATTTCGAAAAATTAATCAAAACCAACTAAATTCTGGATTTTGTCATAA
The DNA here is from genome assembly GCA_022816865.1 of Zelostemma sp. ZL-2020. Lineage (NCBI taxonomy): Eukaryota > Metazoa > Arthropoda > Insecta > Hymenoptera > Platygastridae > Zelostemma > Zelostemma sp. ZL-2020. The sequence continues at coordinate 6,394 of JABFQM010001056.1, forward strand.
CTTTATTAGCACAATCATCGCCTTAAATTTCGAAAAAATCGGAGACATCATCTGTTAAAAATAAGCAATTAATTTCAAATATAAAATCAAAAATTGTAGACAAAACGTTTGTTCTATTCGAAAGCTGAATCATATTTTCATTACAGCAACATTTTTAGAGATTTTTTTAATCTACGTTTCGACCCACATTTGCTGATTAAGAAACGTATTATTAATAGTTTCCACTTCTCAATTCATTATTTACCAATTGAAGAAAAAATAAAAATTTTTCCACAAATTTGTTCTACTTCTGCGATACTCCAAATCAAGTGGATAATTAATTTTGTTGATCAACAATTTTGTTTTCAAGTACTAATGACTACAGTTCAATTTATCACATTTATTGCAGCCAATAAAAATTACCGGCGATACATAAGTTTATAAAAGAACCTGAAAATAAACCACTCTGAGCGAAATTACTTTTCAATATGTGTATTCACTTTTGAAAACAACGAAAACACCTTTTTTTGCTTCCAGACAATTCAGAGAAAGGCAAAAGATCAAAAACGAAGGCAATGGCACTTTATCATACATAGAAAAGCAAATTTACAAGTTCGACACTGATGATTCGAAACCAAACAGCGAAAACGATGAAATCACAATTGTCAATTTGCCGCTGATGGTACGATCCCAAGTTTTTTTTTCCCCGACGTTTAAAAGCACTATACGGTAAATTACGATATTTCAGGCTATAGCTACAGGTCTCGGGGACGAATCGGGTTTGAATTTCGATAGAAATAAAGATTTGCCGGCTTTGTTTGGGAAGAATGGGGATATTTTTATGAAAACCACGCCGAGAGACTTTTTATTCGATGGGATTCCTTTATCTTGCGAAAAAATCTCACCTTTGATATGCGATTTGATTTTACTAAGTAAACCAAAACAATTGGAGCAGATCACCAAACCGGGACAAAATTGGACGGAATTAAAATTTTCGCTATTATCATCGGTACGCATGCCAATGAAACGATATAAAATTGCTTCTTCAATTTTTTAAGTGTGTTGTTCTTTCATTTAGAAAAACAAATCGATCGAGACTGTTTTTAAGATACACGACGGCACGACAGATCTAGATAAATTGGGGACTATTTTATCGCGGAATAACTTGGAAAAACTCGACGTTTGGAAGTCTCGTTCGCCTCGATCGAAATGCGTGAAAAGCGCAGCTGGAAAATGCGTACAATCGAAACGAATTTTCACTTGCAACGACATACAAGGCACAGACGGCACTATTTTCCCTCCTCATCGGACTTCATCAACGCCTCTTCTTAGCTTCGACACTGATATTTGCAGGTAGAATAATAACGTTTTTGCGAGGCTCAGATAATTAAATATATCAACATTTGAAACTATAATATACCTATATTATTGGAAAACTTGAAAAAGTTCGTGACGTGTTTTTGTTTTGTTTTTTATTATATTTTTATAATTTTCAAACAATTTTTCTTCCAGAACCGTTGAGTTGAACTATGAGAAAAAGGTCACCCTTGGGAAAAATAACGACATTTCGGCTCACAGATACAAGGTCAATGAGCACTTTTTGAAATCGTACAAGAGTTTTAAAGAAAATGAGTGCTTTTGTGTAAACGAGACCTTGGGATTAGATGGCAAAAAGGGATGCTTACTGGATGGTGCGCTGGAATTAATGACTTGTCAAGGTACAAATTCATCATCGTCAATCGAGGATACGAAAAAACTTAAACCCGATAATCGAAATCCTTTTTCAGAAGTCCCTTTGGTTTTCACGTTTCCTCACTTTTACCGAGCTGACGCCAAGTACCAAAAAGGAGTTGAAGGGTTGAAACCCAACGAAGACCTGCACTCGATTTTCATCGACGTCGAACCCGTACGTGAGACAAACGCAAATAAAAATCCCAAATTTATAAAACAACGAATGCTGTTCGTAAAATGAAACGGAAACTGCGGTTTCCGGTTGTTGATAGTTCGGAACGAAAATCGAGAAGCGCAGGGCACGTCCGATCTTATTCATGCTTATTCTACTGAAAGACTTCGACTGCTCGGTAGTGCCATCTGCGAGATTTTTTTGTCATACGACGAAGTGAAAGGAGAAAATAAAAATTGTTTGTCGAAGCGATTAGAGAGTTTCCGTAAACGATTAAATACTTTGTGTGCTCTTTTGTCATTTCGTTAATCTGGTTTATCTTCACAGGAAACTGGAGTGATTTTGCGGGGCAGCAAACGGGGCCAGTTAAATATTTTCTTCCGCAAATTCAAGTATATAACACTGACGGAAAATCTGACGAGTGCTTTAATGCCGGTTTTATGGATCGACGAGGTAATTCGGGGTTACATGATAGATTAGGCAACATTTCGGCGAAGATTGAGCTTGATTATACCTGGTATAACATTCAGAATTTTATTTAAGTTCAACCCAGGTCTAATACAGACCTAATATGGGCCTTAATCAGCTCCATCTACACTGTTTACTCAAGTGAAAATACGTTAGGCACAAAATACTGGGTAGGTCTAATTTTGAACTAGATAAAACTTGGATTTAACTAAGAAATGGAACATCTTATTCTTAATTAAGCCTGCTAAATATTAGACTTTGTTCAGGACCATCTTCTAAATTTGGTTATTAATATCAGCCTTAGTTTGGAGTTTCAATTTTTCTACGTGGGAAACAACTTAATGAGTTTTATTTAATTTCAGGGAGTCGACCAGCCAAAAGTAGTTCTGGATCAGCTGGAAACAAAATTCTTCAAACCAGTGCGTTTGCTTAATTACGCTTTCTACGGCATTGTCGGCGCAGGTGGATTTTTGGTACTTCTCAGCGTAATTTTATGTTTCTGCGTAAGGTCGGGAAATTCAGAGAAATATAATATAACGAAATAAATTAACCGTGTGCTCATATAAAAAACGTAACGAAAAATGCTGAGAAACTACAAATAATAAGAGAACAAACTACGTAAAATCTTAAAAATCATGAACAAATTGTCAAGAGCGTCGCGATAAATTACAAAAAAAGGAAACATGAGAAGTACAAATAAATAAATTCCAAAACCTTCCGCGAATGAAATTTAAGCGAGAAGAAAACAGATTCTCTCGCCACTAAATTTAAAAACAATAAACCAGCGTTTTATCCGTCTCGAAAGTCTCGAAATCTCGAGCTATCTTTCCGCTGAGCCAAATCGTGAGCATTCTATCGTGTATATGATACAAACTTGTTTGTTCGTCAGCTCGTTATTTTCCCTTGATTTATCGTGCGTGGCCGAGCCGAATTCCTTCCTCACCGAATCTCTTTATCAGTGTTTACGGTAAAGATACTTTGCAAGGAAGGGGCAGGAAAGTTCCGAAAAAATGGATGATTTTCCAACCTTTGATTAATAACTTACCCGCGCACCTTTTGCGCTTTTCTGGCTCAAGGACATCGACTCTCAGTGTAATTCCTAACGTCGCTATACTACTTTCGCTTGCAAACGAGCGCATCTTTGCGTTTTTTCCGCGTTTCGCTCCTCGAGAGCGTAACGAGATTTTATAATTGCGGGGTAGCGATTCCTGCATCCTTTTCTTGGAAAACTTACTGACTGGATTATAGATGATTGCTTTGAGTTTTAGAATTATCCGAAATGAACTTTCGAGTGTCAAGAGTGAGTATTCGGAGTACGAAAAATAAATACTTCGAAACAAAAGAACGAACAGAGATTCAATACTTTAGTTGCTAGTTGCGTACTTTCATGCTTTTTTGAGCGGTTTTTGAACCAATATTACTTTGAGTATCCCTCATCTAGGAAAAGTCTATGGATATTTAAAAATGGATACTTTAAACTGGTAAGCTCTGCAGGATCGCTCGCCACCGTTTTGCCACCGTCATTGAAATATTGACTCTTTCATCTGATGACGGGTTACAAAATATAATTTCAATGATCATTTACATGGAAAACTTATATTTCATTCGAAAAAGCGATAAAAATTGAAATAAATTATAATGTAAAAAAATTGTATTTCAAATTCAGTATGTTTATAATTTTAACAACAATTTCGCACTTATTCTGTCATGAATATCCATGAAAAACAAATACCTTTTCGAAAATTCGAATGATATAATTTTTTTCACAACGCAGGCTCAAAAAACGTACTTTTCCGCCCTGCAAGAAGCGACAAAATACGTATTTCTCGCTTTTGTTATGAAAAATATCGTTCGCAACATGTGAGGAACGTCGATTCTGACGAATGTGATTGTGATTACAAATCTCACATTCGCCAAAATCGACTTTTCCTCCCTAGTTGCGAAATATACTAATTCCTGTAGGGTCACGTGGAACGCTAAAATGGAATGCCGCAGCGTCATTTTTCCACGATGACGTCATGCCATTAGTCAACGCTCAAACTTCGTCATTTTCAGCTCGTTCGACACGCATGAAAAAATGTCAACGCTCATTTTCAGCTCGTTCGACACGCATGAAAAAATGTCGAAATCGTACATGCGTTATAAATATATCGTGTGTATAACGAGGTCTTTTTACGCCTGACGCTAATTACAAACGTACATCGCGCTCGGCCTAAAAAGACCCGCTTTGTCCCTTGATGCACAATATACTATTCTTTTCAAATAAGAAAATTTTCTACAAAAAATTACAAAAATTCTAACGCACCAAAGAATGCAAAAAATGTATCGTAGTTTTCATGAAAGATCGCAGTAATTTTGATAATTTTATAGAATTTCGTAAGCTTGTTTCCAATTATTTATTTATGAACAGTTGGGAAATTTAATTCGGTAAAAATCTGGACCAAAATTAATGTAATTTCATTTCAAATCGGTCATCATTCCAATGTTCCGTAAAAAATCAGACCGCGATTAGTTTATTCTTCGAAAATGATAAGACACATTGAGTTTTAGAAAAAGGCAATAGTATTGAGAAAAACTGCACCTGGAAAAGGTTGGGAAAATCAAGTTTCGCGCTGGAAAACCTGGAAAAGTCCGGAAATTTCATTTTATACCCTTCAGGTATAAAATGCTTCTCTAGACTTGTCTCGAGCGCGGATTGTCTGGAAGAATTTATTAAGGCGTATCGCTCATCGGAGAAAACAAATCCGGAGATAAGAAAGGATTGTAAAAATCTCAGATAAAGAAGCTAAGTTTGACCTAATACCGATAAGTTTCGTTATCACTGGATCAAATCGTCACGTCAGGAATCGTAAATTTTCCACGACCGAAAATCGCTTGTTTTCGTTCCGCCTGCGAAAAGATATCAAGATCAAAATAGGGCTCGAATATGTAACCTTCGAACAAAATCAGAGCGAATTAGATACATGAACATGAATCGGATACAAGCTGTACGTGGGGTGCATAAATCTGTTCCATATGTTTTGGGAGCGTCAACGCTTAAGTGTCATCGTCCCCAAAGCTTCATCTACTCAAACATTCTAATCGAATTACACTGCTCTTTAATGTGAATTTATTCTCGAGGTGTTTTTAACATGGTGACAATCAATTGGCCCGCAAGCAAAACCTAAATACATCGTTTATCTCATATGACGCGAGAGATCCAAACATTTACGTTTCTTTTGCGACGTATTTTGGTTCGGTTTTCTCAGCTTCGTAAAAAGTGAATGACTCGAGTACAAATTTTCATTCGTTTACCTCTTGAGTCCAATTGTCTCGAATTCGATAATGTATCTCAGCGTGGAAGTCGCCGGCGTCGCAATATGTTTTGTACCGATAAATCTACGTCATTAATCGAGGAAAAAAACGTCCCATTTAATGAAAAAAATTCAATTAAATAAAAATAGACACAATTTAATGCTAAAATAATGAGTTTCGCGCTTTCTCGTCGCCATCGCTGTGAATGTTTTTGATAAAGAAAAAATCTTCCTTTGTGTACTCACAGATCGCGAGGCACCATCTAACAAATTTTACTTATCTTTAACGTTTTGTTCGGAAAGAACAAAACAAAACAAAAATAAACAATCAAACGATCCGTTTAAAAAAATGGAAGAAAGTTATAAACATTCGAATGCCCTTGCAAATAAAGTTAGGCTCACCAAACTGAATGGACCTGATTTTCAAAGAGATTAGGTCCAGTTTTAACGTAGAGAAAATGAGATATTTTGATGTTTGAAGTATTATTTTGATATTTCAATTCGATCATTAATTTTAGCACTCAGTTAAATGTTAAATTCAGGCACAATGTCAGCCTACAGTTTTTGTATGGGCATTGCTAAAGAACTTTTAGCTCTCATTAAACAATTCAAACGCAACGAGGAAAAAATTGCGTTTGAGTTTAAGCCATTGAGCGAATGACACGATTTTTGTAGCTTTCGAAATTTTTATCGATAGCTTTTGATTAAAAAATTAGTAGAATACCATTATCTCGAAGTTTAAATGATGCTATCTTTCTTTGACGTCAACGATTATTCCTCTAACAGCCATATTTGTTTCCATCATAAAACTTTCCCGACAACAACAGTTTGGCCCGATTATCTTAGATCCAAACAAAGTCTACCTTTGGTCCAGAATCGGATCGATTCAGGTTTTATTTAGGACCTAATCTGGGTCCAAATTAGGCCTGTCCAATGATAGGATCTCCACTTTTTTTAGAGACCACAAAACAGGTTTAATAAGCGAAGCGAAGCGAAACGTCTCGAATTCGAATCGGAGACCTTTCGCTTAGATCATGATTACTTTACGCGACATTTACTTGATCGTTTTTTAATATACTGCAATCGCATGAAATTTCGATTTCACACAATTCTTCGAATGCGAGATTCAGATAGAAATCCGTGGATTATTCGCCTTGAAAACTGACTTCCTGCCGATTAATGTGGCTATAATCTACATATTTATGAGAAAAGAAATACATGCAATTTAGATTAAATTTTTACCAAGCGCGATTTAGAATGCTAAATTAATTAAAAGTACGAAGATTTAATTCTTCAGTTGTAATAGATTCACGTAGAGGTAAACGTGGATAACAGCGGAAGTGTCCCTTGTTCCGGAATTTTAGATGCGAACACTGATAAAGTTGCGTGACCAAAATTTTTATGCTTGCAAAAGCAAATCGTTGAAAAACGGAGTGCCGAAATTGGGATTACTTCTGATAACACACATTTACCTCGGTTGACGGTAAATATATATATTTTTTTATGGACATTGAATTTCATCGTCTGTCTCCGTCAATAAACTAACGCTATCGACGGTCACAAAAGCAATGGAAAATTACCAAAGACCTATTAAATATTTATCGAGGCTCGGCATTCCAGTTCCTAATTTTTTTATCTAATGTTTCAGTTTTTAAACAAAACGTGGTCATTCAACTCCAAATATTTACAAAAAAAAGTTCCGAGAATTTATGACGGGACCAATAAATCGCAGTACAGTCCACTCTCGTTTATTTTAACTCTCGATCATCTGAAACTCGTTCATTTTATGTAATTCTCTCGGTTATTTTAACCATATTACAAGTACAACTATTTCTCGACTTAAAATAAACGAGAGTGTAGAGTACAGGTGGACTCTCCGCTGCTCACATTTGCACTCGAAAATTCCATCCCACCGATTTTATTGGTCAAAGATAAAACGATGACTCAAAAGATTATTCGGTGATAAACAAGAAAAATTCAATTTTGGCATCTAAAACCTTCTAAAAAAAGAAAAATCATGTAATTGGCGTGATCATACGAAAAGGTTGAGATAGGAAGTGCAAATAGGCATCAAAACTGGAATGAAAAAAAGTAAATAAATGCTTTGGACGGGCAATAGACGATCGTCGCACCGGCCGAGGTACGAGCTATATAAATAATACTCTGCTCAAAGTCTATTCAGTCTACTTGCGACCAGCGTACCTGACACAACAAGAAATACGACCCAATCAGTGGATTTTACGAATTTTTAGATTGATAAATTTGTTAATTAACATTCAAAAGTGTAACCCAATCAGTATTTGACGATGTCGCACGACAATTTGGGATTTTCCTCGAGCACGGTGAGTCTTTATTTATTTATTTATTTATTTATAATGAACTTTATTGTTTTTGTTTTCGAAAAATTTTTGTTTAAAAACAGTTGTACTGGACATTTGTTGCTTGTTTTTCATTGCGATCTGAGCGCGAGATAATTGCATTTCTTTGATATCGCTAATTGTACGCTATTCACATGAATCATGGCAACTAATCGGTTAGGTGTAACAATTTTTATGTAATCTTTATATGCTTGTAAATACTCGAAGAACCATGATTGGCAATATCGCGATAAAGCGGAATATTAAACTTCAATTTATCGCAAATTTAAATAAATGTCAATTATTAATCATTACCATAACTCGTTTTAAACAATAAGGTTTTTTTCAAAACTATAAATCATTGTACCCACAATTCACGTTATTTCGCTTCGACATAGACTCATAAAGTTTCCCGAAAAGTCACTTGTGGCTGGGAAAAACGTGGCACAAAGAAGAAAAAGGAACAAAGAAGGAGCGATGCGTCTAATGGAAATTCGAAAGCAATCGTCGATATATTCTCATCGCGTTTCTCGCATCGACGCGCGTTACGCGCTTGATCATACCGGAAGCACGAAATTTGGACACGATACAAATACGATCTAAACTCGAGAAATTTATTTTCTAGAATATTGACAAATTACGAGCGTTTGAAAAAATTCGTAAAGTCGTAATTACGATGAATCGCTTTTTAAATTCGGATTGGAAATTTTCCACTGGTTATCTGGCTATCTATTTACATTTAATATCAGAAATTACTTTATACAAAATGATGAAATGTTGTTTCGTTCAATAGCTTTTCAGAGATACGAATCACATTTTTTCGAGATCAAGGACGTTTTTGCCAGTCTTGCATTTCCAGTCGCGCCGAAGCGAATCGAACCAACTGGGAAATGCATTATATACGCGCATGTACGAATTGCTCGTATGGAAAAATAAAATATTCCTGGCGAGAATTATGCAATGTGCGACAACGCAACGCCATTACGCGCAAATTATAAGTAGAAACTCGTTATATTTCTGAACGGAGTAATAACAAGGTTCAAAATGCGTACTTTTGAAACGCGTCGCGTGCAACGTAAAAAAAAATGTCCCGCTAGCAACGATTCAACCGGAACGAAATTCTTTTGAATCAACGATGATTTTGATTGAAGTTTAATGGTTTTTTCAATTTCCAATTGTTTGAGTGACGTTTCAATCATTTTAATTTACGTCATTGCAATTAAGTTTTTAATTTTGCATTTTCCACGCTTTATTTATACGATACTAGTGTTTAAATGTATTATTATCGTACTTTTGTCGAACAAATATGAATTCATTACGTCCGGAGAACAATTACGTTAATTCCAGATTCTTCGAATTGATCGTATATCAAATAGTCGACATCTTTAAAAAATTTTCAATTGTGATATCACCGGCATCGAGCAATCAAAGTTTTTCATGTATGACAATTTCATTAAATAACCAATTCGACTGATAGCTCGATGGCTCAACTGAGATCATACCTTATCGCACGAATCGTAAATGTTTATTCTCGATATTCCATGAAGATCGCAAAAAGGCCAGAATATTTCGTCGCGCCGACAAAAAAGCGTGAACCGATCGAAAATTCCAGTCGAGTTTTAGGACAACAATCATTTTACATGACAAACGTCGCTCCGGTATAATTTGGTTACAGACTTATTGTTGCTTTCCAGCAAAAAGCATAACGCGTAAAAACATTCGCTCCAGTTTCACAAGGAGAAACCTGAGGACTTGGCGTAATCGTCGGCGGATAAAAGACACTTTTTATGCGGGCATCTTTTTTGCATTAATTTTTAAATGACAAAAATTCACGAAAATAACAAACATTCGAAGTAGGAATATTGAATCTTTATTTTACTTTGTCATTATCGCGATCTATTTGTCGTACTTGAAAAATAAAAACGTACAATTGACGTCCTTCTCCATAATCGAGTGGAATAATTGTTGAGAATTACAGGTGATTGTCTCTTGCCGGGAAAAAATTCCATTCTTTATTGGTTGTCTGATTTAGTGTAATCTCCGAGCAAAAAGAGCCGATAAAAAGATGCGCACATCTCGAGATCGATTGAACGTCATTTTATCTGGGGAATGCAGTGATTAACATTCATTTCGTCTACAAAAATGCACAGGAAATTAAAGAACTTTGGCAAATTTAGAGCACGTGAGACCGAGGGCACACCGGACAAACAAAAAGCAACGAAGGATCATGACTTTTCACGTTTCTTATCTCATTATTTGATGAAACAATAGACTTTGTTTTTATTGCGATAGAAAAAGCCTCGTTGTTATAGTAAGATCTTTGCTGGATTAATTCGAGTTTACTTATCGCTGGCTTGACTCGCGATTGTTTATCTACTGTGCGTTAGGAAAAGTACCACGATTTCATGACTATCAAATACATTCAGCATCTGAAAGTTTAAATTATTATCTTTCCAAAGCATTCGTACGATGAATTTCACAAGCACAATGAAAGAACACATGTGTACTCAAGTCTCGTGATAAAATTGTGCCTTATCATCTAATCATACTGATTTTTTATAGACAAATACATCGATAGTGCATTTACCTTTGTCTGAAAGGCATCAATAAACCAAGATCCAAAACGAGTTTTAAGTTCAAGAGAAATATATTCCGAGAAAACAATGCTTCAGTAAAATTTTGAATTTCAATTTGCATAGTAAAGGTCACATGTGATTAGCATAGAAACGCGTCATGTGTGATTTTCGCACAATTAAATTTGCACGTGACATATGCACGTGCCACTGCGCATACTTTCGCGTAATTACACCTTGGCAGATGTGTTTTTATTACTTACAATAAACAGGAAGCGAACCAGGAAAACTAAACAAAATCGACATTGCTTTCGACTGTTAAAAAACATTGCAAAACAGCAACTAAGCAGTTATCTAATGATTTCCACGCGTGATGATGGAATAATAAATTACGTCAACAATGTTTACAATTGTTATAACGTTCTTTAAAAAATCTCAAATAGGACACCGCTATTGAAGGTGTTTGATTAGCCAGTTTATTTATCATAAATGTTACGATATCGTTCTCTTTCAAGTAATGACTGGGTGTTTTGACGAATCTTTTTTTTTTCAGAGTTCGGTGGACTGCAAGAAGCAGAAGTCTTTGCCATGGGTTGATAAAAATAAGTAAGTCCATGTTTCGGGAAAGAAGAGATTAATAAATTCTCGAATGAATAATTGTTTCTAAATTATCTTGTCTTCTTTAAGGTACCCGGCGAAAGGCAACGCGAATGGCAATCATGTAGTGGAGATGGTGGATAAGCAATGCGTCGAAAAAATCGCGGACGAGTACGACCCTTACCAACATCGAGAAGTCGATCACCCAACTACGTGAGTTCGATTTCTGATTTCGCATCATCTGCTTACTCGATCAAAATTTTCGATCATGTCCAATGTGAAAAAAGGCTCAAATTAGATCTAGTATCAGGCAAACCTAAGACAGACTCAAAATAGATCTAAATCCTGGCCAATACTAGGCCTAATTTGGGTCTAACTTGTTTTGCATTGAGTTATGCCCATATCAATTACCTTTAACTAATTAGAAGTCATTAGTCTCGACCGAAATTTGCATAAATGAATCGTTAAACGTGACCCAGAAAAGAGGAAAGCCGCTTACGAATTGTTCTTACTATGTTTCCTTGAAATGCCTATTAACAGAAGAAAATGTTACACTAAATCATTTGTTACGTACCGAGGAATTCTAACAGGTTTAGAATTATGGAAAGTACAAGAGTCGTGCGTGCGCTTGGCCTTCGCGATGTAAATTTTATGGAGCAAATCGGAAGGGACATTGGATATGCTTCAATTGGTTATATCGACTTCATTAGCGGTTCATCGAGTCTTAACGTTAAAAAGAATGCGTGGCTTATTTCATTCATACTTTAAATTTGCGACAAACGTGTTTTCAGGGTTCAGATAACAACTTGTTCATTTGTAAAAACATCACGTTACAATAAACAAAACTTTGGAAGCTCGCGCTGAAATGCTTTATGATCGCACGGTACTATCTGTTTACGTAGCTCATGAATGATAAAATAATAAGACACAATTGCGGAGGAGTTTACAATAAGGCACCGACATAAGTACATAAACCTAGAGAAAATGATATCGTAGTGAATTATGATATGAATACTGCAAGAGGAACATATTAGTCTAGAGTTTCATATTTCTAACTCTTGAATGTCTGATTCGAACAAAATCATGTAATTTTTTATGAGTAAAAAGGACAGGCCTTCAGATTGACAAAAAATTTTCCTTCAGTTTTTGATCACGCGTCAATTATCTCTACGAGATTATACCTGACAATAAAATTCACGATACAATCTGATTGATCAAACATTCTCGTTCTAATATCATTAATTTCACGCGTGGTCTGTTCCATTTGAGATAATATTTATTTACGATACCAGTCATTTTGTCGATGTAAAGCCGGTTCATATGTCAACAAAATTGAATCGATCTTATGATTAATGATGAACTTGATAATTGTTATCTCGCGGTATTGTCCGTAAAAAAACGGAGGAATTTGAAAAAAGTATATCACTATTATTGTAATCCTATAATCCAAGCCAATTAGGTCAGTCACGTTTCGAATGGAAATTTTTTACTAGCTGGTTATGATTACATCTATTTTCTGGATGTAACCGGTTTCCTAAGCTTCATAACGGTTTTACTTCAATTCATATTATTTCAACCGATATGATTTTGTAATGCTCGTCACACTGATATTTCATTACGAAGATAATTGCAGAAACAACTCATGTTGCTCAAGTACTTTATTTTCAATTACAAATATACCACAATGCTAAATAATGAAAAATAAGAAAAAACAACTGTTCTTGGAGAAACATCGACCACATTTACATAATTCAAAACAACAAAAGTAATAAATCCTTCACGAAGCAAGTAACAAATTTATGCGTTTGCAGACTTATGTTATTCATAACGGTTTCAACGGGACTCCTTATTTTTAAAACTTTTCAAAGAATTGCAATCTTAATTATGAATTTATTTTTTAGGTACATGGATACCTTGATCCACCTTTTAAAAGGCAGTCTCGGTACCGGCATTTTAGCTATGCCAAACGCGTTTTGTAAGCATTAGTCCGAATTGTTTGCCGAATATATTGCTAATGATTCAGTTTTATTATTATTGTAAACCGATTTCATGTTACAGACAATGCTGGTTGGGCTGTAGGATTGGTAGGCACTGTGATAATTGGGCTTCTCTGTACGTATTGCATACGGATCTTGGTAGCATCAGAATACGAGCTTTGCAAGAGACGAAAAGTCGCATCGCTAACGTACCCGGGAACTACCGAAGCAGCATTGGAAGATGGGCCGAAATGCCTGAGACGGTTTTCGCGGCAATCTGCGTGAGTATAAACCTAAAAATGCTAGAATTGAGACATGAGGTTGTTCGATAAATCAAAGTTGATCAGTTTCACGAGCTCAGTGACAAGCGTGTTTTCTCGTGGCTTTTTCCATCTTTTATTAAAAGTTTTGTGATTTCCTTTTCAGGCATTTGACGAATATATTTCTATTGATTTATCAGCTTGGTTCCTGCTGTGTCTATGTTGTATTCATTGCGGAGAACATGCGATTCGTAAGTAATTTATTAAACCGTTATTCATACAATGAAATTTTAGCGTCGTATGAACTTTTGTCGTGCATTAAAATACATATCAGTTATGAACGACTTATACATTGAAATGAAATGATTAACTTTCAGCAGCGATAAAATTAGAGCCTTACCTTGATATTAACATTCTAACGTCTACGAAAGCAGGAAACATGATAATTTTTATCCAAGCATAATGTGTCCGATGAATTTCAATTAATTTTAACGAGATTAATATGTTTCAGGGACTGACATTTTGGTTGGGTGAGCAAGATGTCCGGATATACATGCTTGTAATTCTTCTCCCTTTAATTCTAATCAACTGGATCCGCAGCCTTAAATTTTTAACGCCGTTCTCAACGTTGGCGAATGGTCTTACGTTCATGAGTTTTGGAATCATCGTTTACTACTTATCTAGAGACGACTTATCCTTTGAAAAACGAGAGGCTGTTGGAAAAGTTGAGAACTTCCCGCTCTATTTCGGTAAGTTAATCAAGTCTTGTTTGGTAGAATTCAGCCAAGAGTTTAGTTACCGTAATTAACCGAGTTATTAATGTTCTTAAAAGGTACTACACTATTTGCGCTGGAAGCTATTGGCGTTATAATGCCTCTGGTCAGCGAGATGAAGAAGCCTAAATCATTCGTTAGCACATTCGGCGTTCTTCACGTTGGAATGGGATTCATTATATTCCTCTACGTGGCCATGGGTTTCTTTGGATACATTTGTTTCGGCTCGGAAACCAAAGGAAGCATCACCCTCAATCTTCCTAAGGAAGAAGTAGCAGCCCAGATCTGTCAACTTTGTCTTGCTCTAGCGATTTTCATCACTCACGCCCTCCAATGCTACGTTGCCATCGACATCACCTGGAACGATTACGTATCCAACTTTGTCGACAGCGAACGATACAAGACCTTCTGTGAATACGTTGTCAGAACTCTATTGGTTCTCCTCACTTGTAAGTTTTTCCAAAAGCTAAAATTCCGCGTTCTCACAATGTCGGAAATGCGTTACAAACTTCTTGCATTGTTACAGTTGCTTTGGCAGCAGTTATCCCGCAACTGGAAAATTTCATCTCCTTGTTCGGTTCGTTGTGTCTGTCAGCTTTGGGGCTGGCCTTCCCGGCATTGATTCAAATTTGCACGCTCTGGAGTATGACGACCCAGAAAGAAAAGTCGTTCCTGATAGCAAAGAATGGAGCTCTTATATTGATCGGGGTTTTGGGACTAGTAGCAGGTACTACTACTAGTCTTCAAAAGATTATCAAGACATTCCAAGGATTATCATGAAAAAGCTGTCTGTAGCCAGAAAGGAAGATTGTCGAACTGCGAAGCAGTCGCGGCGAAGGTAGTTATCATTCTTGATCTGCTCTCTAAATCTGAATCAGTGGAGATTCGGTAAATTCCACGGAGTTAGATTTTAATAGTGAGCTATTACCAAACGAGATTCATCTTCTACATCCCATGTGAAAAAAATTACGTCTACTTTGAACTGAATTGAATTTGTTATGCCATTGATTATCTACATTCAGCTCTTATCAAAACCTAATCAGGTTTTGAATCAGACACAGCTTGGATGTGACTAATTTTTTACATCTGACCGAAATTAGACCTAGTTCGATTCGGGTTTAATTCAGGTCTAATTTGGATTCAAGGCCTAATCTGAATCAGAAACAAGGCTGCTCAATGTTAGATCTACTTAAGACGAGTCGGAATCTGTTCTGTTTTACCTGCAAAAATGTTGAAACTTCAAAAGCACTATTTTTGTAGAGTTTAGGTCTCTTAGAAAAACCCTTCTCTGTAATGTAACAATATATATAAATAAAGAGCGCGACGGTTCCTATTTTTCAAAATATTGCAAAAAATTCGAAATCATCACAATTATCAACAAATTTCCATAAAAAGATGGCTGCCGCCTGTCACTTGAAATAAATATCACTTAATTGCATGCTTTGTGTGACATATTAGTGCGATTCGAAACCGTCGCCCTATTCTTGCAGCCGGGAAAAATACTACCGCATTATAGAAACATACATTGTTGTACGCAATAAAAAAAATAGTGCTTTTCACAGATCGATGTGAGATGCAGAGAACTTGGGTGAGGAAACATAAGATTTTTAGTTCGTGATTGCCTGCATAGACGGCGTTGGCGTCGACCCGCTGGAGTTGCCCTCCGATTTCCGACTCGCCTTAAGGGCTAACGTTTTTCACATGGGGTTGTCTTTTGTTGCAGAAGATCGGATTTTTAATATCTTGTATAATCTTTTTCAGAGCTCTTGAGTTGAAAGGGCATCAAATGAAGTTTGATGATGAACTTCAACCGTCAGAAGAGTACAAATCACGATCAAAGCGATCAGTTCCAATTTGCTAACGATGATCCAAGTTACCCATGATGATAAGCTGATATACGCGAATACAGATACCGAGTGATCGACGCTTGGTATTAAGAGTCCTATAAACATGAGATTCAGATGTCAACATAGTAATTATTCGTGTTATCTAGTCATGCGGTAGTAATACGCGCCAAAGACGTATCCAGCAAAGGTTTTGATCGGGTACAGATTATGTTATCATCACTTGTCAAATTTTGACTGGCAAAAAGTAGCACCGAAGACTTTTTACCTGAGGCATTAATGCAGTTTCAGGTGATTTTTGCTCTTTGTATAATAATATGACGAGCATGTGGATTTCACAATAAAACCATTTCTTCAATAATGACGACTTTTTCAAAGAGTTATGCATTTATCGAAGTTTTAAGAGTTTGTTTATCGAAGATTCGTTAACTTTTTGTAGTTTTTTAGGTGTTGAAGTATTACGTTGATCGATGTATTAAAATGTTTATTATATTTTTTATGTTCATCCGTTGGCAGTTTGATAGAAAATGAATGGCAGAGTATTTTACAGAACAATTGACTAAGGTAAATGCGCTCGTCATCGTCTTCGTTAAATTTCCAAATTCTTTAAAAATCGAGACAACTTTGGCTTTGATTGCCTTTTGTGAATGATTGTTAAAACATTAACTAATTTTTTGTACCTTCGATTTGTAATTAACGATGACTCGTGCAATTACCTCAGTCAACAATCATTTTTTGTCGTTGGTTGACTTTTTCTCGATACGTCAGAAATGTAGATAATGATCATTTCCGCATTAATGGATTTCCAGTCATTGTAAATATAGCAGTACATTCAATCATGTGAAAACTCTCTAATTTTCATACATTTTTATGAAAATACCATGACAATTTCGAGAAAAAAGCTTAGAGGACCTTTTATTCCTATATGATTGTATTTATAAAACTTCATTTTACGATCAATCTTCACACTACTTATTATGGTTCTCTTCTGCAATACTGATAGAATTGATAAGAACACAGCAGAACAATAAATCAATGGATTAATTGAGATTGGAAAAAAACTCTATATGTGAGCAGAGAACATGGTGTGAAGAACAACGTATTAGACTTTTTGTAAATGCTTTAAACATACCAGAGTATATAAGTTCATTACACAGATGTACTTTAGTTATTTATAAATAAAAGAATGATATTGTGAATTAAAGTACAATATGCGATTAAATGAATTTGAAAATTGCAATGTTCATTTCTTTCCAGTTTATTGTTTTCAGTTTCCCGCTTCGTACAAATTGATTTCATGGATAAAGTATTAATAAAAATAATATAAAGTTTTCATGTTTTAATATTTGTTGCAATTTTTCATACAGTTCACTGTCATTTATTGTTGTTTTTTAAACTCCATATCGTTTTAAATCATTTTCAAGAATTTGTGGCAGTTTTAATATTTTTTTTGTAATTTTTCGTAAAATTGGTAATTTTGATTTTTTTTGTCTCAATCCTCGACGAGCGCATGATTGGTTTTTCGCTATTTCCTATTTTTACCAGAAGAACCATTGAACTGTAATTGCATTTGTGAAAAAAAGTTTTCTTTCGTGATTTTTTGTAGTAATAAAAATAAGTTTCATTAATACTTTGTTAAGTTTTACCCATGCGAGGCACTAAAAATACTGCCACTTATATTGGAGTGAGTTACCAAGTTTTATTTAATCGGCTTAAAATACGAAACAAAATAAAGACAAAATGTAAAAAATGAAATTGAATGATTATTTTCAATTTGATCATTCATGTCAACTGTTTTCATGTATCAGATTAACAAAAATTCTGATAAAGAGAAACGAACTGGTCTAATCGCAGTTTAATGACTTTTAGTTCAATATTTCCGAAATAACATTTTCTCTTTTATCATTCTGATATAAAACGTCGCGTCGTCACCTGTTACTCGTCTAGTGTCTCACAAAATCCATGGAAAAAGTAAGTAGACATTGAAAACCATCCATTTTTATGCAGATGAAACAGAAAACTTCCAGTGAGACAACTGCTCGTTATACATTAGACTAGTTTTCGAAAAAAATCCCGCATTGATTGATGATCATGCTTCGGATTTTTCGACGTTTACATCAAGAGCGTCGATTGCGAACCGCGTGCACTTTATTATAGCGCTCTGCGCAAAACGATAGAACTTAATTTGCCTTTCGGATCGTTCGCCACCATCTACCACCGTTTACCATCGCTGACTATATTCGCTGTAAAATAGTATATTGTGCATCAAGGGGACAAAACGGGTCTTTTTATAAGCCGAGCGCGATATTTGCAGCACGAGTAGTTGTAGACGACGAGTGTTGCGAATAGCGTGAGGCGTAAAAAGACTTTGTCCCCCGTGATACACACGATATTTTTTATAACGCATGTACGATTTCGTAATTTTCCATAACACGTCTATCGAAAGTTCGATTTTCGACGTCTACAGAGAAGCGCGAAAGCGGCCGATTCCCGAACTACCATTACTTTCGCCACAAGTGGCGAAAATTGATCAGCTGGAGTGCCGAAAG
>JABFQM010001057.1:0-24956 GCA_022816865.1 Zelostemma sp. ZL-2020
GTGCCCCGGTTTACTTGGCCGCGGTCATGGAGTACCTCGCCGCCGAAGTCCTCGAGTTGGCCGGTAACGCCGCTCGTGACAACAAGAAGACTAGGATCATCCCTCGTCATCTGCAACTCGCCATCAGAAATGACGAGGAGTTGAACAAACTTCTTTCCGGCGTTACCATCGCTCAAGGCGGAGTTCTACCAAACATCCAGGCCGTGCTTTTGCCCAAAAAAACCGAGAAAAAAGCTTAAGAACCATCTATCAATCGAACCAACGGCCCTTTTCAGGGCCACAATATGTTTTTAACAAAGAATTACTTGCAATTACTAGGAGATGACGATTATAATACGATTCTGAATTTGATTCATACTCGAATCGGAATTTCAGTAAACGTGGAAAGTTTTATTTTCAGCTGAAGCGCAATCGAGTCCCGTCGAACTAAAATGTCAATCGAGACTTTCGAAAATTGTTTTTATCGTTGTTTTGATTATTAAATGTAATGCTCGCGCAGTTGCTCAATTAGACAATCACGTACGGTACGCTCCTGCTAGATATTCATGTAATTTCATTCGTTTTTCCGCAACTTTCGAACAATGCCGGTTATGAAACTTTCAACATAATGCTTACAAAAAATAAGCTTCGCGTGCGTTGCATTTGGAATCTCTGCAATTCTTCATGGTTTGCAACTCTGCAGTTTTCCCTTGCACAAAAATATCGTTGGCTCGGTATTTGTAAATACTTCTTTCAGTATCAAGAAGGTTTTTAATTAAGGACTATCTCTGGAGCTCAGTATTTTTCGCAGTATATTCACAGTATTTCAGCTACCGAAACTCAGACAATATTTCTCTTCTTTTCTGGAAAAGAAGCATGTTCGTGTAAATGTGGTGACTCATTATGCGAGTTATTTGAAATTCTTTGGAAGACAGACTTAGCTCAAAGTAAAATCGCGAAACTTGTCCTTCATGTGCAGGTAATTGTGAGCGATGTTGGTTGTCATTAACCGACAAATCCTTGTTATTATTAAAAATTCATATAGACAGTGACAGAGTCCGTGGATTTGGCCAGGATGCACGCATCCCAGAGCCACATCCCTAAGCCTGTGGGGTCTTCCAATTCCGCGCGGAACGACGCTCATCAAAACCTAAAGCGAAAAAATCCTGAAGAAGCGGGGAACCCCCGCCACCTGAAACTAACAATCCGATTCCAGCTACTTGCTGACAATAAGGAAGACGACATCAACACGGATCAACTTCCGACGCCCAAATCCAGTAGCACCCGAATGCCTGAAAAAAGTCGAATTTGACGTATGTGAACTTGCAATTATTATTGATGCATAATATAATTGATTCCCAAGAATGTACGGCATAATTTTTCTCTGAAAGAAACAAGACTCGAAATGAAATTATTTTCCTCACTTGCTGGGTTATTCGCACCCATTTCATTCTTAGCCTGATCAAGGGTCTCTGCAGGACTCGATTCAAGTTTAGTACTCTTGTCTAATTTTCATTGTTGATTTGAAAGAAACGACGTTTCGGACCTAATCTACATTCTTCGTCAGGGTTTGACAAAATGTGGAGATATTTTTATAGAACATATCCGTATAGTATATACGTATATAATGTGTATGACGTCTAAGACCTAAAATCGAGATATATAACAGATACATGTCCCTCTATTATACGTTCATAAAAGTTATTAAATATGGCTTTAGAAATGGCTTACTTCATGTTTCTACTATTTTTTAATATATTCCATAACTCGGATAGAATATGACATACTTTACGCATACTACTCATGCGTGAGTTCCCTATTGTACCTCGTCTGAATACAAGTTGAATATTTTTCTAATACATCAGAATTTCTTTTTTCATATCTGTCTCTTGCACGTGTAATCTCATTTATCGAAATAACATGTCGTACAATATACGCATATACATCTAATATCTATCTGCAGTGTCTATACGTTTATTATCGATATAATGTATACTTATATTCTTCATGTAAATATCCAAGCATCCAAATGTACGAGAACCAAAAATTCGTACATACTATCTTTCTGGGTTTGCCCGTATTTTTTTCTGTTTTATCATGGTTTTTGGGATTTTATTCTATTCATCTGTTTTTGTTCGTATTAATTTTCGGCCCAGCTTTGGAATTTATCGGAATTTAGTGAACTCCGCTGGAGAGATCGAGACTCCTGAAGAGTTCTGCGTGACCTTGTTGATCAAGGATCTCGTCTATGTTAGAAAGTGGATACGCGTCCCTTATCGCCGCTGAAGTCTTCGAGTTAGCCAGTAACGCCGCTCGCGATAATAAGAAGACCAGGATCATCCCTCGTCATCTCCAACTCGCCATCAGGAATGACGAGGAGTTGAACAAGTTCCTTTCTGGTGTCACCATCGCTCAAGGTGGGGTGCTGCCCAATATTCAAGCCGTGCTTTTGCCCAAGAAGACCGAAAAAAAAACCTAAACAACTATCTTTATATTCAACCCAACGGCCCTTTTCAGGGCCATTTACATCGAAGAATTGCAGTCGATTACTCATTTAATTCTTGATTATTCAATTCCTTGGTCGATCGTCTCGGTACACTTATTTAAGCTATTTACTTTGACAGGGTATGATTACAAAATGCTGTTTATACAAAGTTAATTATTCCCACTTTTGATCAATTGTTAAACTTGGTCAACCAATAAATTCTGTCGTGCCATGTAAAAGGCTGGTTTTCTCGGTTACAAGCACATGCGAGCTTTTTTCTTGGCAGGCAGAATTTTCAGCATTACATTTCTGCAAGACGAATACGTTCAAAAATTATAATTTCCAAAAAAAAAACCATTAATGTTATCCTTAGACGTAATTTAAAATTAAAATTGGATGGAATCAGAATTCGAGACAAATGTCATGAACGGATGAAAGCAAATCAAAATTAATTATCTGAAATTCAAAATTTCCTCTCCTTTCGAGATTTCTATATTGATCAGTTGTTTTTATTGTTTATGAGTAATTGCAGAATCAAGTATAAAAGTTATTATCCACGCAGTCGAGCAAGAAGGGCCTCGTTTTTGCGACACTCGATAGTAAGTTGTCTCACAGCAGCAACATACTTCCGCTGCTGCTCAACCAAAGTCACAAGTTTTTGGCTTAGAGCATCTCGTCGACTTTTTTCGTCCATGCAACGTTTTTCAGCCTGAAATTGACGGAAATGGTAAGCGAACTGCACTCTATTTAAAAAAAACTTAATGCGTGATTCATACCTTTGCCTTGTTTCGTTTTATTCCATCGACAATTGCTTCAAATTGTTTCAAAAACTCTTCTTTCCCACTATTTGACGACATTGCTCTGTAACGAAATAAATGCACCCAATCTTATTTATTGTAATGAACCAGGTAAAGAAAACAATATGCAAAATACATACTCGTTGTAACTATCCTGAATAGAATTCAGTATAGACAGCTCTTTGCTCAAATAAAGTTTAGTATCATCTAAAGTGTTATACAATGTATAATATTGCTTTGTTTCCTTGTGTTTTGCAGACACTAAAAGTGCAATAAAACGATGAAATACAAGTATAAAAGCAATACAATTGGAATTTTATTGAATACCTTGATTGTATAGTTCTAAAAATCGCCTTTGGTATTGTGTGAGTTCAGATCTTCCAGGAACATCGTCCAATTGTCGTACCAACGACGCAATCGCGCGATTCTTCTTCGCCAGTTGAAGTCTCAATTTGTTCGCAATTTCTTTCTGGTTTTCCAACTCCGCGGTTCGATCTTGTTCTTTCTGTGGTTCGTTACTTTCCACTTCTGACAACATCTTTTTTAAGCAATTCAAATCCGACCTGCATTGTTCGCGAAATTTGTTCTCTTGGTCCTTCAAGCCGTCATGCACGGAAAGAAGTTCTTTCAAACAACGTAGAGTTCTAAAATAATTATAACATCAATTTATCGAATGCTCTTTATACAAAAATAATTTTTTTGTTTGGAATCAATTTTCTATTCACTCTCTATTCTCATCCGTTTCCATTTCTTTCATTTTCTGAAAAGCTTCTTCCGCGTTACTTCGATCCTTCCTAATCTTTTTCATCTTCTCATCAACTTTTGACAATTTATTTGTCAATGCTTCTTGCTCTTTGTGAAGCTTATCTAACTTGCTTTGATAACTGGTTTTCTGCTTTTCCAGAGCTGTTACCTTCCTTAGCGTACTCGAATTATCATCCTGTTCAACAAGAAATTTGAATGAAAATTATTTCAATTTGTTCCGTTAAAAAACATCTACACATTTACCGGAGATTTTGAACTTGACAGATTACTCAAAGATTCCGTGACCTTGGCTATTTCTCGAGCCTGGATATTTACAATGTTTCCAACAGCACTTGCACTCAAACGCACCTGAAAAATTGATGCATAACAATTTTTATTGCACAAAATAACGAAAGAACTTAGTCATTTGCAATAACTCACCGAGCTATCGTCGATTGCGAACATGCTTTTCATAAGATCGTCAGTAACATTCTGTAATAATAAAAACCAAATGACTCGATGGTAAATTCTGTGGCGACCTGGAGAAACGACTTGACTCTATAATTGTAGTTTTCGAGTTACAACGATTTTTATAATTCTGCATAATCTAAAATATTATTATGTATGTTCACAATATGCTCATACTTATTGATGTTTCTTATAGATCATTTCATTTTCCAACACATTTTCTTGCATAAACATAATGGAAAAAAACATATTAATAAAATGCTTTTCAATTATCAACTAATTATGCATTTTTTACAAGTTTTTAGTGACATTGATGATTTTAACTTGATACATGCTCACAGCTTGCAAGTTTCAGATATTCCAGGATCCAGATCAAAAAAAGTACAGACAAAATCCGGCATAATTTCTTACAAGTCAAGTCGTTCTTTTAAGAAGCTGTTTTTTAACCACCACCTCTTGTCGATTCGTTTCCACGGATTCGACTTCTGCACTTGAATGTGCATCTTGTTCTTTCGAGATTTTGGAGTAAAAAGCAGGGATATTTCCATACTCGAGGAGGGTACTTTTAATCATTGAAACTTCATCAGTTGGACGATCGTCCTTGCGCTTGTAACGTCGACGTGGAGTATACGATTTCTGCAATTTAACAATTGTTAATGTGAAACAAAAAACAAATTTTCGCTATCGAAACGCTGAAGCAAATACACACGAACCTTCACTAGCTGGATATTTTCCAGGATATTTTGCTTTTGATCCGAAGTTAAAATATCGTCATCCAGCAATGTATGATTTTTATCGAATTGGCTAATTGAATAAGACCGTACGAATTCCGTCATCTCCTCTCGAGTTTTCATTGATTGCTTAACTAGCCACTGCAAAAAAAATCTTTCTTACTTCGAGTTTTGAATCTTACTTGTAATATGAGCAATTGCAATTTCAATTACCTGTATAACAGGAAAAATATGAATGCAATCTAGTCCTTGAATTTGATGAGGTTCTATTCGATGTGGGCAGTTCATTTTTGGTAGAATCGCAACTATTTTCTCAGTCAGTGCTCTGCGAAACAGAAAAGGTTATGCTGATATTTTTTATTGCAAATTAAAGACATTGTAATATTTAGGAAAATTATCTTAATCAAATTAATGAATAATTTTGGCGCGTATATGAATCTACAAGAGTTTACAAGAGTTGCATATTTTTGTATGTCACGAAAAAACGCTGCCATTTGCTACATCTCACTGCAAATTAATATAAACAGTGAAAATCGCTTTAAAAAACATTATATAATGATACTACAAAATACAATAACTATTACAGTTGAATAATTACATCAACGTTGCAAAAATTAGAAAAACTGGAAAAATCGCAAGAAAAATCTCGTAGAATCATTGCACATCTTACATTTTCTGTCCGATTGTTAAGTTTTCTTGAAAAAGTAGATCAACGTCAACATCAAAACTGCAAGATTCCATACACCACGTCATTCCTCCAACAACCTGCAATATCCCCAGAAAATTAATTACAATTGTCAAGTTTCACGAGCAAAAAATACCGTTATAATTTATAAAAAATGTATGGCAAAAATTGTTAAAAATGATTCCAACTTTATTCTTCCATCGATCTATATTTGTCAGTTTTAGTTATGGGAAACGTTGTTACTTAATTTTTCTCAACTTTCCAGGGGTCAACTAACCTTATCAAAATTGGATAAACCTTTTATCCTAGCTCTGAAATAACCCGCTGCTACCAGCAAATCGATGATTTCTTGAAATTTCACCGCCTGTTCTTCGTCCTCGCGAACATCAGCCTGTACAATTTAAATATCAGAATTTTCGAAATATTAAATTCGCGATTCCTTGAACAAACCTCTGTAGCTTCCGAACTCTTGACTTGCTTCTTAATTGCATCTTGAAACATTTCGAAAATGCTAATCAATATAAACACTCATACTATTTATCAACAATGTTCACTTCAACCTATGATTTGACACTAATTTTTTTACGAAAGAAAAGAGCATGGTCTTCATTTTCTTCAAGTGTCAAGTTTCGATACAGATGTCGCTAAAGCCTCGTTGTAGAAATGTGATGAATCTAGACAATGGTCGTTCGTCACGCCAAATAGGAGAAATAAACATGGATTTTAAATTATTCACGAAGTATTTTACTTTGTAATTTTGCAATCTACTATCATTGAATTCACGCGTGTACAGGTAAAGAACATTTTTAAGGTAATCTTCGATAATAAAAGAGGCAGATATTGCAAATCATATTTATCATGTATTGAATAGAATGATAACGTATACATTGATATTGATAAAATAATACTTTACAAATGAGGTTGTGTAAAATCACACGGTCAAACATAATCCTTACACTCGATACAATCAAGAAATATTTCACTTGGACATTCCACATTCGAGGAGTAGAAACTTAAAAATGTTTTCTGGCATAATAAATGTAGTTGAATAATTTTTACAGAGGAATATGCAGGATAAATTAGTAACAATGATTAAAAACGGATGGGCATTGATTATAGTTTTCCAATCTTTCATTTTTATTCAATTTAATCTTCACGATAAAACATGGAAATATGTTATGATAATGATTAAGAAATGACATTAAATAAAGTGCTTCTCAGACGCGATGATCGATAATCCATTATTGTACACTCAAGTTATGCTATTGTAAATTTTTACATCTCTAACGCGCAACTTGGCAGTCAATATTTCAATACATCTTTATTCACAATTTCTAACGTCTCTTGTAAAATGTCAGCGCGCGTATCTTATAAAATATTCACATCTTTCTCGACATCTCAATCTTGGTGTGGTGACTCAAGAGTTTTAGAAAAGCTTTTTGCCTTTTCGCAATAATTGAATGTATTTTTCTTTATCGTATCAAAATTTGTTCAACAAATATATTTCATAAACTTCAGATTCTTTATTGATTTCATTCGAATTATTATAAAAATATGGTGTTTGCTTATTGTTTATCAGAAAACTAAGACATAGCTTTCGTCTAAAGAATTGTTGTCAGAATAAAAACGGAAGACACGTGAAACTACTGTGAAACAATTTTATTTAAAATAATATCACTGATCGTTGTTGCAAACATAAAATGGCACGATAATAAAATATAAGTTAAAGAAAAACGTAGTGCAGTATAGATCTTTTTTTCGCAATAAACTATGAATGTCATGATCCCACTTAGAAAATTACTGAAAACCATGGCTCGAAGTAAATAATAGAATTAAATTGTAAATTTTTGATGGCACAAATGTGCAGTGGAATAAAAAATGTCAAAGTTTGACAACGTTTAACCATCAACTCTGTACACTCCACCGTGAAATTTCATCAAAGAAAAATTTCCAACTATCAATTCTATTTTTACCGTTGTATTTGTAAATTTAAAATCCAATACTAATTGACATCTACAAATAATCATGTAAAATTATTACTTAATAAATGGGAATGTTGAAGTTATCAAAGTGAGGTACAAAATGGGAAAGTAAATTTTTCTTTGAAAAAGTTTCATCCGGATCACTGAAGACTGGTTCGTAATAATATATCTAAATTACAACTATCAACTATCTAGCACGAAACTGCACCTAAGATGCAGCTCTCGATGCGAGGCTACTTTCGCGAACTTTAGTTCACTGAAACTAAAATATTTCAGAAAATGAGGTGGCAAACTTCCAGTCATTTCTATGATTCAAATTTAAATGAACTGGAATACTTTTCAATGCATTAAAAATAGCAAATGGTACTTTTTTTATAACTTTTTCTATTTCTTCAGCAAAAATTTGTACATTACAACGTCCAACTAGAATTTTTTTCCGTACAATCCCGAATAATCGAAATGACAATGAACATAAATTTACATAACGTATATTTAACTAAACCTAATCTCAAATTTTATTTGTGCTTACGTCGGCAATTTCCGCAGAAAGAAACATAGTAATAGAAAACTAAAAGAAATAGGACCGTTTTCTCTGTTAATGTTATACAAAACTCGAGTTTCTACATGGTTGTAAATATGCAAAATCTCTCTTTCTTTCTCTACCATTTGACCAAAGCTCGCTGCGCTATGCCTACGTGTAAAGATATACAAAAATAGTCTTTCGATTAAGCATGGACGTTCCATTTTTCTTTCACAAAGTTCTTAACTACAGTCAGCGAGCAATTTATTTCTTGTACTTGTTTCCACAATTAATTATGCCATGTTACATTCGAGCAAAAATGCGATCCTTCAAAATATCCGCATCTATGTAGTTGCTCTTACATGTAACGGCTCGAATGTAACATGGCAGAAATCATCATGAAAGCATCTTTAAAAAAATCTAATAGCTATTAATAATTGAAGCAAAAATCATACTTTGCGCTGATATTGATACAAAAAATCGTTTTTATAAAAATGCAAAATGCCTTTCCGAACATGAACATTTGAAAACAAAAATGCAAAACAATTAAGCGCTGTGTTTGTTGAAATTGCTGAATTTTAATGCTGTCATTTGTACAACGTCATTTTATAAGAAAATAAACCGTTTAATCCGAAGAACAATCTCTAAAATTTGTTCATATGTCACTGACTGGTCAAGCAAAATTCCAATAAAAAAAGGTTGCAAATTCGTAGAATTATATTCAAAAATGCCCTCATCATCTCAAAACCCCTTTTAAACGGCTATAAACGCTCGATCGGTGAATCGATTCAGGATGAGCCCGAATAATAGACAGTAAATGGTGTCAGAGTGCAAACAGCATTTACTGTGCCTTAAAAATCGGCGTTTTTCTAGAGATGTCAAGCGCTTCTCTTCGTCCCCTTCGCGTCTAGGCCAGTCCGGGCGAGACGAGGTCACATCGCAAGTACCGCGTCGCGGTCCTCGAAAATGATGGTACACTATCCCCCGTCGCCCAACTTGACCTTGATCATTCCCGACCTCCATGGTGCTAGAAATTGGCGCCAGGCGGCTTTGCCGGGCCAATTTCGCTCATTTTTTAGAGTTGAGAATTTCTTGCATACTGACATAGCTGCCCGTCACGAAGCCCAAGATCCCAAAAGCAATAATGAGCATGTTCTTCCAGAGTATCCAGTTAAACCTTCCAAGGCCATTTTCCTTTTCCCAAACGGTGACGAGTTCAATTACCGATGGGAACATAAGGCCTAGGGTCGAGAGGCAAATAGCTCCGATCAGCGAGATGAACGCTCCCAAATTCTCAAAGATGATCGCCATAGCTACGGTGAAAATGACTAAGATCACTCGAACGCTGTACTCGGCCATGAGTTTTCTGGCCCCGAAATATTGCTTCAAGTTCTTCCAGATGATCTGCATTGGTACGTAGAACTGGAGACCATAAGTGAAAAAGATGGCGATGGCGATCATGAGTTTTACGGATTGAGCAAGCATTTCATCCTGAGGAAGACTCAGCGTGATGGAATCCTCTGTTTTTTCTCCATACTTGAGGTATCCGAAAAATCCAACGGTGCTGTACAACAATACAACGAAAAACATGCCAATATTCAAGACACCTGGGCAGCCGATGAAATGAGTCGGGGTCTTCATGTTGTTCTCCAAAGGCATGACCTGTAAAAGTCGTCAAATTTTTATGTCATATACTTTTAATTTGAATTTAACATCGTAAAAAGTAGCGAAAGGTAAAACTTACGACGCCAATTCCTTCCAAAGCGAAGATGGCCGTTCCAAAGAAAAGTGGGAGTTGTTCCCAAGTACTAAACTTTGGGACAGAGCTTATCGCTGGCATATCGGTGAAAAGATAATAGAAGGTAATTCCCATTCCAGCGGCGATCAAGATGTTCGAAATCATGGAAAAGGGCGTCAAATACTTCAATTTCCTTATGAAGCATAAAATTATCAGAAAGGGCAGCAGCATAGCCATGTATATCCTGTCGTCCAGGTCTGATAATTCGGGTGCCTGATAATCGACTACTTTTTTCAGATTTTTGGCTACGAATACGATGTAAACGCAGCAGCAACCAATCAAGTCGATGACCAAAAAGGTGTTAATCGTCGCTCTGAAAATAATCATCCATATCATTCGAATGATGAAAAAAAAATCAAAGATTTGCGAACTAGCAACAACAGCTCGAACTATTCTTGCCAGTCAAAAAAACGACGAGTTCTCATAGCAAACAAAACACATCCGAAGTTGGCAAAGAGCAAATTCAATTATTTTCGAGAACCTTTGCTAGACCGACGTGAAAATGATTCGGAACAGTCCGCATTCTCGACGAGTTTACCGCTCGGCTATTTTCGAGCAAGAAAAGTTCAAGGAAGAAGCGCGCGTGCCTGTCTTCCCGTGCTATTCCGAAATTTGCTACATCACATTTGTTGACATTTTGTTTTTACTTAAAAAGTAGTAAAATTCGGAAAAACACGGCTCCAATGCCAAAGTGGCATAAGAGCGTCGAAAAGAAGGTCAAAATAAGTTGCGAAAAAGTCAATATACTCACTTGGCCAATCTCGCGTACTTTTGTACTGGCTCAGGACCAGCCAGAAAAGCAGCTTCGGCGACTTCGGCGAATCCCAAACTCGGTGTTTGCGTCCGCCTACAGAGCAAGTGGGCACATTTGACGAGAATGTGGACGCAGTAGGTACAGACGATGCCGATGAAAAAAGTGGCGAAGAGGCCGAAGAAGAGCCCGGCGTTTTTAAAGGCAAAAGGCATCGCCAGGATTCCCGAACCCAGGCTGCCCTTGAGCAAATGCACCAGCGTGTCCAGGTCCGAGGTCGGGTGCGAAAGTTTTCTGTGCTCGAAGGGATTGTAAAGGGCCGCTTCCTCGTCGTTCGGGCGCTCGACGAGTGGCAGGGTCGAGCCATTCGTGACCGTAATTGGGACTTCATTTTTCTCACACTTGTATCTGCCAAGCAAAGTCAAGTTTGTTAAACGAGAATCCTTTGACTCGATCTTACGTACATTTTTAAAACTAAATGTGGCGTGTCAACCTAGTTCTGTTCTTGGCGATATTTGATATCACACGGCGCCAATATCGAATCACAACAAATTAATATCATCACCTTAATTATACAATTACATCTTCGAAAATGTTTCACCATGAACATTGTTTCTTTCAAGTATTGAAACATCGAATCTTCTTTCTTTTCTCGTTTAACGTGTCAATGCAATGCCAAATCAAATGCAATTTCATTAAAAACCTATTTTTGTTTCGACCAACTCTGCCTCATTTCAGCCTTACTTCGAGTCACGAAGAGCAAATCTCTCGAGGGAAAATAGTATCTTACGTGAAACCCTGGAATCAATTAACAAAATAGCTTTTAGATCAGAACTTTATCCGAATAATACGTCGTACATTTCAGTATTCATCATTTTCTGTTCAACGATTGCTCTTTTGTGACGAACACAAAAGTATGAAAAACGTTTCTCGTTATTTCGACGCACAAAAGTTCCGCATAATACTCTTTTTTCCGTTCCATTATCTGCGAACAAATGACAACAGCATTCCTGGCAAGCCGTGTGATATGATATGCTAAGAACGAAGGTGTTTTTCAAGGTCGAGTCGTGCAGTTTTTATGATGGACTTGAGAATTTGCGTATGATTCTCATTCAAGGGTTTATATTCTCTGTATGCATGTATGTGTTTTTGAGTAAACGCGTGCGAAGACTGAAAGCCTGCCTATTAAATATCCATGTGTTTATGACGTTTAACATAAATGCGTGTACGTTCAAGTGCATCGAGCCCAAGATAATAGTGAATTTTAAACATTCATGAAAGCATTAATTTACTTTGACGAAGAAAAAATGTAATTGGACTGCAACGTCCAGTGTTCAGCAGATGAAATGAATGAAATGCGATGTAACAATGAATTCACTTTCAACATTTTTAATGCATTTATTACACTACTTTGACAAAAATAACTCAATCTAAAAATAAATTTGCCATCTTTTATTTGTTTAAAAAAAATTATATTATTCATTTTAAATAAAATTCACGCAGCAATTATTCTGATTAAATACTTGTATCCGTTAAAAATGTCAGTTACCGTTATAATTCAATGAGAAATTTCAAGCGTATACAATTTTCTGACGACTTTTAGTATTCAATCGTTACCGAATAATACACGAGAAAACCTATTTATCCAATGGCAAAACGCAATATTACATAAAACGTACAACACATACTGAAAACGCCATGAAACACCGTGAAAATGTACCCGCGATGCGATCTTTCGTTTCACGGCTGTCCACATATGCAACAGGTATTTCGCTAATACACGGTCCAGGTATTTATAGAAACTTCCCTCTCCAGTGGAAAAGGTCCTCCCTATAAATACTCCGCGAAGGCGTTGCAGACAAAAATACATTTTTTTTTCCTCGCAGACGCGAGCTTGGCGCGAGAATTCGAATTCCTGCCGCCTGATTAACGCTGTGTGTTTTCGTGTCTCCTATAACTGTAAACTGTATAATGTCGATACTCAACGATTGCGTAACCCGAAAAGTGAAAACTAATGTACCCCGGTCTTTGAGCAGTCCCAAAAAAACTAAGAATCCATGAACCGCGTACGACGATTTCTGGCTCGTTCGAACCATAATCGAGCATACCCCGGCGCATAAAAAACTATACCGATCATATTTGATTCAGAAAGCGCATCAAACTCCTTTGACCCTGACCTAGAAATTCGACCTTGAAGCTCGATGCAGCGGCCATATCTGATTCAGGTATGATCGTTAATCATCATAGTTTTCTCAAGAGACTTTTGGTTCCCCCATTAATGTCTTTTGTATGATCGTCATTGAAGATAATTGACATTTATTAAGGATATAGTTAACAAATTAAAATCTTAAAGTTAGGTGTGTAGGTACCCGTTGAGGTGCGGTAGTTTCTCTCCTTAGCTGTGTGGTGAGCTTTCTCGACAGAAAGCTCTGACTTAGAGTCTGTGCGTCACGGTAACACGTGACGACACATCGGTTTTCACGCGTTTGTGTCACGCGCGGATCTGGCTTAGAGGCAGCTGCAACCACCGCACTGCATCACCGACGCCGGGCGCCTCGGACACAGTACGACGACTAACAAGCCGTGTTTACTCTAACATTGCGCTTCACAAAAAGGGTTACACACGTTAACGATTAGCATTATTATCAGCGTTTTGTTATCGATAGCGTCATTTGGTAGTCTAGCAATTCGAACGAATATTGACTTCTCCGTAAGGTATCGTCTAGTCGCATGTATGTCCGCTTCTTCGATCATTCGTCGCCAAAAATCTGACATTCAGCCTCCGAATCCCCTATGTCAAATTTATCCTTAAAAATATTTTCAAGCCAGCAAAATGTTGCAGATTTTCGTTTACGAATGATCACTCGTCGCATACATTTCCGAGCAAATAATTTTGACTGTCTGTTATGAATGCCGATTTTAAGTTTATGAAAAAAAAGTAACATTGTATACGTTAAACATCATTTCTCGAAGTCGGTAAAACAACGAAGCACACAAATGTCTGCTTGGACATTCAACAAGCAGTTTTATTTTACTATTTAGCATCAAATGAATCGAATTCAGCAAATTTGCATGGTATTTGTTATGGAAAAATCGGCATTGACTTTAAGAAACTGTCCAGTTCTACGTCTCTGTCTTATTCGTTTTCCCAGAGCACTTTCATAGAGCCCGAATTTTATATATATTCCCGGACTCTATTTGCACCTCTGGAATCATATAAATGAACATATTATTTCATAAAAACAGATTTTAACTTTAGCCTTTAATATAAATTTTTTTTATTTTCCCCGTATACCGCATGACCTGCCCAGAGGCTTAAATTCATCATTCGTTAGTTGTATTCCAACTTTCATAATAGCTTCTTGTCACGGAATTTCTAAATCTGCTTTTCGTTTTATGACATTATTCGAATCTTTTTAATTGCCAAATTTACATGCGATCAAGTTAAAGCTAAGCAAAATACCAAACTAGCCAAAAACGCGGAGCTCTCCGATTACTCAATGCATGTATATTAAAAGACTATAATGAGATGTATGAAACTATGCGAGGAATGCGCGTGAAAGCAGAAACGCTCGCGTTATACAAAAACGATATAATCCGAGTACAGATATAATGCAATGTTACGCTTCCAAAGTCCAAGACCATTTTTATATTATCGACGATTCGACAATCTGGAAGACGATAATTTCCCGATAATTTTGAGCAACTTTATAAACAACTGAAGAGTCATTATCATTCCTGGATCAAAAGATTATTCTTTTAGGAAAATTTATAATCTCAAACGATTCATCATTGTAGTCGATGAATCAGTGCAGTAGAAAATAATCCATGCCATGTGATTCGAATTCACGTTTTCGTAGATTTATTTTATAAATAGGCTAGATAGTAAAGTTTATTAAACAAGTTTCATTGAATGCTCTTTGAATTTTGGCCTTACGCCATTTCCAGGACAAGAACGTTACATGCGTGTAAATGCATAACAAGTGCAGAATATCAAACGTTCCAACTCAAGCTTATTTATTTATCAAGTCCATTACACATCGAACACGTCGTTACGTTGTTGTGAATGCAAATACGGAATTTCTTCCCAGTTCAGAGAACTCGAATGCATTATCAAACAAGGAGAAAGATCAAGCCTATCTGATTACAATTTTTTCTCCTCGGTAACTACACATTAAGCGCGATTTTATAACATCATTTCTATTATGTAACTCATAATATCGTCTATTATTTATGGAATTTATTAGCCTCGGCGCTTTAATGAATTAATTTTTTACATAACCGATAAATTTTGCTCTCACTTCTCTCCTGTCACTGATAAATCAAAATACATATTCGAATGACATGGTGATAACATTTTCTATTTTTGTTTGACAAGGATTCGTCGAATGCAGCCTCGATGATCAGGCGGTATGCGTTGAACATAAATGAAAAGTAAGGAAAATGAGTAGATTTGCGAAGGGGGACTTCGGGATTTACTCATTTTCTATCGAGCATTTTGCGATTCGAATTTGGCATCAAAGCATTGGCGATGATTGATCGTAGTGATTTGCTCGACTACCGTTGACTGACTGTTTCACTCGCGTTGATTTTAACAAGAAACGAACACTTACTTGATGAGAACCATATCTGAAAGTTCTGTTTTCACGCCATGCTTCTTTGGATCGTATTCCGCTATCATTGGGCGCATGGAGGTTCTCTGTAACATGAATTTACCGTTATTTTTACATTTTATTCTTTTCTACAAAGATTTAATTGCGCAACTTTGACGAAAGTAATTTTACAACTTTCTATTTTCATTCAACAATGATGCGACTTTTTTACAGTTGACAATGAGTAATAAATTAGCTATTCAAAGTATGACACGCAAGCTGATTAGAATCATGTAATGCACCCAAGAATCGAGTTGGTTGCCAAGCTGGATCGCCCACGGTCGTTTCCACCACGCGACAATCGTTTTAAATCGAACCGAAAATGTTTTAAAACTTTTACACTTATTTATTTGGTAATTCTTTCGGATTCATGTCGTGTCATTATTCTACTATTTTCAAGTTTTTGAATAAATTAAAAATAGCCGAGTTATATTCTTTTTAGTAATTTCAAAGTTATAGATGATCTCATCAATCATCCAGCTTTTGAAAAACTTTCTCTTTCCTTTTTTTCGTCGACATCTGCCACGAAACACAATCGTCGAATCTTTTACGTCTTATATTAATGAAAATACCTATAAAATATAATTATGACAACAATTTGCAATAACGAGATCTATAATTTATAACTCTGCGAACAGATGTCTCTAAATTAATTTCGAAGCACGAATACCGATCTTGTACCGGAGAATAATAGTTCGAAAACTTACGAATCACTAAACACAAAATCTCGCCTTTTCAGATCAATACTTCTGAAATTCTTTCAATGCGTTGTTTGCGTTTCCTTTCGAAATGTGGACATTAAATACACATATTTCGATCTATTTACAAAATACTTTACTTGTTGCCAATGAAAAATCGTTTTCTTTTTTCATTTCAGTTTGAAATAAACACCGAGCACAATTCCAATTGAAAGATAAATAATTCTAGAAAAAGAAATATTTCTCAAGTTTCGTCACGCTCGTGTTGAAAGCGCACGAGAAACTTCTAACATCGCCTTTTATCTAACGCACAAAAGGCTAAAAATATAATACGATTAAGCGGGAAAAATTATCGAGCAGTATTGTATACCGTGGGGTGCAGACGATCCGACGAAGTCGTCGAGAGAGCATTCATCTCGACGTCGAGACCGTTGTTCGAGTAGCTCATCTTCTTCAACTGAAAATTTTCCGCTCAAAGATTTCTCTCCAATCTTCGTCCTGCTCCCCACACGAGTAAAGCAGAGAATTTTATTTTCGTACCTCGACACACACTTCACTACGAGCAAAAGGGGAAGAAAGCACCTCGAAGCGACATTAATCGGGCCAGAAATTATCTGCGATTGATAAAAAAAGTCGATGTTCTGAGGTAAGCGGCGATAAGAGGGCAATGATGCATAACGCGCCTTTTGCCTCAACTCGTAATCCGAAGAAGAAAAGCACGGTGGAGCTTCTGTCAAAGCAGAAGCTAGACTAAATACCGTGCGCCTCGTCGAGTATAGCAGCGGCGCCGAAAAGTTCTGTCTCGAGACGACGCAGAAAAGCACGGACCGCTGCCAAATATTGTCCCGAGGACGCGCTTGCTGCCTTATACATTCGAACTTGCGCGGCGCGCAAATACTTAGGAAGCTTCTCTATTGCTCCTCGACGCACCAATGTGCTCGAGCTTCGCTTGAACTTGTACTTGAGTCAAGCCTGAGTGAACACCGGAAATTGAGTAGATGAAGTAACGCCACGCGCTGCTGTTGCTCATTTGTACTCCACTAAGGTTTATTTTTCAGTGAGAATTTCACGATTTTTGAGAGCCGCTATTATCGTGATTTCAATGGTTGTTTGAACAAGAAAAATCGATCCATCTGCTATGAAACTATTAACGAATCAGCACGACCAACACATACATAATTGGGTTAACGAGGCGGTAAAATTTGTATGGCAAAGGACATCAAAATACAAATTTTTCATTATTTCAAAAATGACATTCATTCGAAATTTTTGCCACTTTGAAATAATGCATTCTCTATTCCGGAAAGGAAATTTCTATTTCCGACAATCTCAAATGTGGGAGAGCAGCCCTCTGATCTTTTACGTTGCCAAAAATTATATTTGAATCTAATTCCTCGCCTCGTATTGGTAAACACGTAAAGTTGAAACTTTAATTACTGCTCGTACAATATTTTTCACGATCACAGGAACTTTTGAAAACTTTGATTTTTGTTTCGTCGAAATAGAAACAAAATGGAGAGATAAAATTGCGGCGAATTGAAGCGAGTGGATCAAGGACAAGAAAAGGAGGAAACAAGAAAGGGTCATAGCAAAAGCAGCACAAGGGAACCAGAATGAGAAAGAGTTAGGGGGACCGCTGCGATCAAGGCCTTTGGGGTTAATATGTCCCGTGCATTTCATCGGTGTAGCTCCAGCACAACTGCAGAAATGCACTCATATGCACGCCGTGCACATTTTCATATCACGTGGTTATATTTAGAATGGTGAACCAGTTTTGTATGAAGTGAGAGGACTGATGAAACACGAGACATTTATTTGATACCATTGACTATTATATCGCTCCATTCGAGTCTTTCACTAGAAAAAAATGTACTTGACAATTCTTTTACGTTTTTCTTTTATGTGCGTGTCTGCGACGAATTAATTATGTTACTCCAGTTGATGCAACAGTAGAATGAAACGATAAAAAAATTTATGAAGACTTTTGAATTCGAAGTGGTACATGAGAACTCTAGGCTTTCGCTGAGAATCCTGAGGTTTCTCAGAAAATTAACTCGAAAATCGTTATCGCGTTTTAACTAAAGTTTAAACTCTTTTAGACACAATGATTTTGATTTAACGCAAGCAAAAACTTTCTGGCACTAAAAAAATTTAATGGATTGTATTTTTATAATTTATAATAGAGTCATGAACGAGTGAATGATTGGAAAAGTCGAATATGAAAGTTTTTGGGTGATGTGTTTTGAGATAAAAGCGATAAAAAAAGATATTATCATGTTGATAATATACATAAAAGTGCAGATTAATGAGTTGGAAATTTCCGTAGAATTGTTTAAATAAAGACATTGAAGAATAAAAGTCATTCAAAATTACATGCCAACATGGGAATGTTCGTGAATTACACATTATTTTATAGTCATTCAACTCTCTGTAATAAGTACGCGCATACCAATTCGAATAATTAATTAGAATGAATCAAGGAGTATGAATTCATTCCCTACCTTGAAAATATTCCAAGCGCTGGAATCGTTTACCGAAGAAGTCGTAAAAATAGAAAAATGAAATACTTTTTGAAAATATTCGACAGTAAATGCTCGCCGGAGTGATAAATTGTCCACGTGTTTAAAGGAAAATCAGGTCGGTCGTTTCATGTGGTCCGCTTGATAAAGCGGTCAACGCAATGACGAATTAAAGTATTCACGTCGGCAGCGTCACATCCTCATACTCATAATCTACGCGCATAAGCAGCGGGAGAAGCTTCGCCTCTGAAATAGATGAGATCCACAATCTCGTTCTGACCTTTTTAATTCCGTCGCGTGCTGCGGAAGATATGATTCGCGTGAACGTAACACGTGCAATTGACGCAGCGGTCGCCGACCGTTCGCCAACTCTCTAATCGAGCTCGCTACGCAAAATAATAATCCGGTTGAACGAGCCCGAAGAACACGAGACGCTCATCGCTTTATTCGACAAGACTTTCTTCCGTCATTGTTACGCATCTTTTGCAAAACCGTCAATTCGTATAATCATACGAGATAAACGTCGACGTCGTTATTGCAACTTACTGTTATTTTTAGTGACATTGAATTTCAAATTTCAGTTCAGGAAGAATGTCAAGTATGTAAAGTGCATGCTCAATCAGCCACGTAATTGTGGGACAAGTGGGAGTCAATTAAAGGTACGCGCGGCATTGGTTCGACGTTTTTCAACGGTTCAAATGTATATAATTGAATGTCTGTCAAGACAAAGTCCGGAAAAAATGTATTACTCCGACAATGCGCCATACGAATAGCGCACCTCCGGCTGCTCTATTACAACGACGACGATGTGATTCAAATTACCTCCCACTTAGACAATTACCCCGTATTTTGCGTGGCAAACTATGAATTCGGCCTCCAAAATACATTAACCCTCAAACTGACTTCGTGTTCATCAGTCTTACCACAAATCAGCTTATGAATTCTTAATATGTACTTAAATCACAAATTTTACGTGTCAATAAGCAACGTCTGACGCTAGTTCAAGGTCAAGTTCGTCAGTTTTCTTATTTTCCGACACAACAAATTCGTAATGCATTCAAATATTCATTCAACGACTAAATATAAAATTGAATAATGATAATACATGTGCAAGTAAAACGCAGAGTGGCTAATACTTAATCTTTTTCCGAGAACGCCGAGCATTGCAAAAAGTGTCGTCAAGCACGCTAATATTATGCAGTTAGCAAAGTAAGAATTGCCGTTCTTTTTCAACCGCTAAAAAACTAATCAGATGTAAATGTACGTGATGAATGAATGGCTGATAAAACGCAGCCGATCGCGCTTCAATGTCTTGTATCGCACGTACTACGAAT
Organism: Zelostemma sp. ZL-2020; assembly: GCA_022816865.1. Classification (NCBI taxonomy): domain Eukaryota; kingdom Metazoa; phylum Arthropoda; class Insecta; order Hymenoptera; family Platygastridae; genus Zelostemma; species Zelostemma sp. ZL-2020. The sequence goes on from JABFQM010001057.1 coordinate 20,144, forward strand.
TCTTCATTCGATGTGGTTAAAGCACAACCTCGCACTTTTTTATGTAGGTTCGCTCCAACCTTGGTCATCGCGATTTCCGATTTTTTCTCTTTCTTTGTATACAATGACAATCCGAAATCAATTTTTTCCCGATAAAGTTCCGGTGTTAAGCGCGACAAATTTTCTTTTGAAAAAGCATCAATGCCAATTGTTTTCCAGTTCCCCTTCAGATTAATCACCCAGATAAAAGATCGAATTCTTGGGAATATATAACAATTAATCTCAGCTGCAAGTGTACAATTTAAAAAATGATTACATCCTTTCTAAAAAAGATGTGAACGTATAAAGTTTAATGAAACTTGATTATTTTTTATTTTGATCAGATAAGTATGGGTATCAAACCGACCTTATCACTTGACATTGTTATCTTAGTAGGGAGTGATTGGGAAAACGAGATAAACTCGTGTAACGTTACGTTTACTTTGGTTTTAAATAATATTTACTTTCGACATAACTTCATTCCAGACAGAAATACAACTTTTGAATGTTACAGATGTTTATAAATTCAAAATAATTCAAATATTGTTCCTTGCAAGTAAAACTCTGATCGAAAGAATGTTTTCCAGGGCTTTTCATTTTAAAATTTTATTTTCAACTACAAAAAAGCATGCCTTAATGGACCGCGAGGAGATAGATGAAATGAGTTTACATAAAAAAACTTTGCCTTTCGTCGAACGAAAAGCCCAACGTTAAATTAACGAACTAGTTTTAGTAGGAGGAACGAAATCGGTGCTGTTACATTACATCAGCATAATTACATCCGGAAACGTTGCGTGACACGTGTAGTTGGCGCCAAGTAAAGAAATTGCGTTCTTAGAAAAATCAAAATGAAAATTAATCACTGTAATTCAGTAGGTAAATGGCGGAATTATTTTGCGCATTTTTGAATGTAAAAAGAGCAATGACTCTATAGTTCACGGAGATATTTTCTTTACGAATCACGGCATTCATTTCGAGTCATAAATGTTCTCGGTACAAGATACAGTTATCAGCATTCGCTAAATGAAAAATTCTTTTATTATCGAAGCATGATTCATGCGTTTATAATGCATTAAGAGCGTGAGCTAGTTGATTTCAAGGTAAGTACACTCAAACTCTGAAAGAGCACATTTTCATTTTTCCTCTATCTTAGGGACCAATTAATGACACTTTTTTCATCGTTGAGTAAGCAAAATTAATATTTTTTTTATGTAAACCGAACCGGAAATTGAGTCAACATTTTTATCAAAATCAATTATTCCGTATCTATGTGGTGATGGAATTCCGATAAATTAACACTTTAATAACGAAACAAAATTTCTAAAATTTGAAAATGTAAGTAAACATGGGAGAAATCGTGATTAAATTTTAATTACTTGTTTGATGTCATCAAAATATATTTTATCAATTGCTATTCATTGATCGTACACAACTTCATCAAAAATTTTGTAACGTAAGTTCATTCAAGTTTCACATAATGTCGTCCAAGTTGAATTTTTTGAATTTAAAAATTCAAATAAAAACTCTTCGAAGAGGGCTACAAAAACGTAAGAAACACAATACTGACTAGTTGAATCGAAGAAACACCGTACCATTTCTTCATCAAATCCGAGCGCGGAAACAATTGGATGGAGAGGCAAATTACATTTACGACCTGCTTAGCGTCCATTGACGCCCTATCTATGAGCTCTTGGGCTGCTATCTTTAGCGGCAAAACGATGGCGCCGTTAGGTGCACGCAGAAGAATTCAAATAGCCCGCCACACTAATAGCTTGATCAAACGACGCGAATACGCGTGACGGCGTGACGCATTTTTCTCTTTCCACGCATTGAAAAATCGCTTACGTACAAGTGTAAAGACACTCGTTAATTTGTGAACGAATCGGAAAAATACGATACAAATTACGTAATTTCGCGACTCCAGAATTTTACAAAAATGTGTTTACAAAGGCATATTCCATTTTTCTTAGTCTTCCTTTCGCGTTGTTATGCAAATAATTCGCGGTCTGTACAAAGATGCGATATTGATAAATAACTCCAAATGACCGACGAGAAGTTGTTTCATTTTTTTTTAAATGAAAAATACTGTCATGAGGATGACGCTTTTGTAACGACTCCGGCAATTTTTATCTGCGCCTCCATTATTTTTCAGTAATTATAAACTCATTTTGAAAGAGAAATCGTTAAAAGTAATTGACATTGAAATATAGTGACAACCAATCGCTGGTTCTATAGGTTTTTTTATCTTTCAACGTTTCGGAGTTGCCATGAAATTCTACAAAGTGAGATAAGATTGAAGTTGCCATGGAATTCCACAGTGACATAAGATATGTCGAATTGGAAAAGGTGCTTTTATTAACCATGTTGTCACCAAAAAATCCAATTTTTCACTTAAAAAAACTTAACTGGAACCTCGATTTTGTCAGCAGTTCTCTGCGCACAGAATCGAGGTGGTCTTTGCACGTTTTCGTGGCAGCAGTGATGTATTTGAAGAGACGCCAATGCCCCAAAGAACAATTTTTTTTTTTGATAAGAAAGAATATAGTAGCTAAAGAATCGAGGTTCCAGTGATGAAAGAGTTGTGTTATCAAGAGTTTTTTTCAAACGAACAGTTTCGTTGCGTTAGGAATGTGGAACGAGTATTGATTATATTTTTCATTCTTGAAAAACAATTGCGATTGTCGACGTAGGGAATACCGTTTCCTAGCGTTCAAAAGTAAAACAACCGGCGTGCCTTATCGAACCGACGATAAGAAATTTTCCGATGTGTAAATATTTACGACGCCACATAATTGCCAATAGAAGCACTGAAACTTTTTTTTCTATATGGACTGGTTTTTGGGATTTAAACCCTGAAATGGGTCGACATCTGTTTTCTGCTCCAGTAGTTTTAGGGCGGCTGTTTCTCGGAAAGGTGCTGTATACGCAACAAAAGCTTCCCCAAATAAATGCGTCTCGAATGTTACTTTGTTCTTTTTTCCAGGTATACGACTCGGCGTTTCTAGGGAATTCGAAAATGTAAACCCCGAGCATTATTGACGATCACAAGAGTATTTACTTTATGGGAAATCGAATCAAAACACGCGTTACTTGGATAAATATCAACGTTTCGAGAAAAAAGGATTCGGCCGGGCTGAATCTTTGTTTGCTCTAGCCCGCAGATCAATAAATCACTCCCGCCGATTTTCGCGGCGAAAATACGCTTGTACAGGCTCTAGAACGAATGAAGTATCTCATTGGAAATGGAAGAAAAAGAAAGCTCACCTTAAAATCACCTCCATGGAGAGGCGGTGATCCCTGATTCTGGACTTTATGTGACATGCTTGACAAACGTTAAAATTTCTCGGAACTCAAGCCGAACCGGCTGAATAGTTAGAGTGATGCACCGGCGCAGTATTAACCCTCGACGTCGTGTCGTCCGTCGTTGCTAGTCGTCTTGCTTGCTCCAAGTATAACTGCGACGCACGCGCTCTCCTCGATTCTCCCCAAACTCGCGTCTTGCGTTTTGCGTACACGTGTTGAATCCGGCTACACCGCTTGCGCAAGTACACACAGAGATACGTCGATTCCTCTGTGTGTGCGAAACAATACTTTTTCGTGTACTTTGAAATTAAATTGGAAATATCACTTTTCTTCGATGACGATTCTAACGTCGTCGAGAAATCTGAGAAGGGTGTGGATTTTATTTATACATCGACGGGATATAAATAAATACTTGGACACGATGAGACTGGTTCGAAAATACAGATTATTTCCAGAACCATACAGAACTCGACGTGGAACTTGATGAAACAACGTAGAATGAGATTTTCAAATAGGGCCTATGGTGCCGTGCCACACAATTTCCCCTTCCGTTATCCCTCCACTCCTTCGTCCCTCTATTCACGTTGCGGCGGTCGGGGAACGCGCTTCCCTCCTTCCCCAGCCCCCTTCATGTCGCGGCTCGACGCGCCGTCCAGACGGTAAAGCTAGAAACACCCCCACCACTAGTCACTACTATTCTCACCGTTATCCAATACGATTGCATTCGTACACCACTACCGGCACGCGAACTTGGCATCCGTGCGATATAGGCAGTCCCACCTTGGGCGCGCGATTCCATTTCCACATTTTTTGAAACGCGTCACGTAATTTGTTCGTCAGCACGTCCCATGAATTTCATGCCTATTTCGCTTCTGAACACATTTTTTTTCGAAAAAGTAGCCATCACCGGTCATTGCGAGGGAATATTAACTTTCGAATTGGTATTCTTTGATTGAAAATATCGCGCTCTGTTTTTGCTCGATTCAGTTGTGATCTACCAATTGCATTGGCGCTTGAAACAACCAATCCAGGCGAATATTCGATGTCCCTTGTTATTGGATCGATTCTTGTCCAATTGCGTTAATTTATGAGGGATTTTCATTTGCGAAAAGTGTGATTGGAGAAATCACGCTTTTTGAGAAGTACAGTAAAGCTTTGATACCTGTCCATTTGAGACCTGTCCAGCTTCGATACCTGTCACCTAAAAATTTTCGTATCTGTCCATAGACACAGGAGTGGGTTAAACGTGCATGACAAAGGGGGCACTTAGAGATTTCAATTTTTAGTTAAAATTATTTAAATCATACATAATTTCAAAGCGGGACTGAACACGTGAATAAATTTGTGGGAATCCAAAATATACGCAAAAGAAATGTTTGTTAACATATTTAATGATCACACATGTTAAAAATCACTGTTGCATACCCTGCATATATTTTTATGTTTATCATAAAATTACGTACAAGTACGTCGTATTTTCTTATCATTGTCT
>JABFQM010001058.1:0-24940 GCA_022816865.1 Zelostemma sp. ZL-2020
CAAGAGTCACGAAACGAATCGAGTGAAAATTCAAATGGGGCTTTGCTCAAGTTTCTAATCAAGTCGGTCGATTGAGCTCGGATTTGGTTACTCGTCGTAGCCATGGAGAAATTTAATCTTTGCACTTAATTCTTTGGTAATAATGCGTTGGTTCAGCCTGAGTCAGACTTAGCTTTACACTTTAACCACGAATGTTAAAATGTAGAATGTTTCCAAATGTTATCAAATTTATCAACTTCGAACTCGACAATACTTACCTTGTTTTTTATTCGACCGAGTTCGATTTTGTTTACCCGGTTCTAATTAAATTTGAAAAAACTTGGAAATAATACATACTTTCGCGCGTGGACCCTGAAACAGAAAGAAAAAAATACACCGCGTAACCTGCATAAAATTATTCATATTTTGCTGATGTTTATTTGCTAGATCGAGACACGAATTCAAAACTCGATTTGTTTCTGGCAAGGAAATGAAGGAGAATCATTTTAAATGACAATTATCACGCTTTTTATTATCGATTTTCAAATTTGAATACAGAATGTCACAATTTTAAAAATATACTTTTCGTTGGTGTGATTAAAAATACAGAAATCGACCGTCTGGAATCTGCACTATTCACGCTGGCAGGCGGTCATTGTTGCCTCTTGACTCTTTTATCGTTTTTTATTTTATACAGTCTTGATGGGTATCTAATTTCCCATAAAATGCAGTGCGCACAAATTTTCATCTCACTCTGATTTTATATTAAAAGCTACGCGAATCGCAGTTTCCTACCGTGGCGTCGTTGGCTTAAATAAAATGCTCGTTGACGTTGTCGCATCGTTCCAACATCAAATTCATCTCGACTGAGAATAAACTTAAAACGTCGTAGTAATTTTTATTTATCAGTGATTTTGGGGTGCCAGCAAACATTTTTAGCCAAGTCTAAAAATATCCAGATTCGACAAAAAATCGAGTTGAAACTTATTGGTAAGATGAAAGTTGATTAAAAAATTGTTAAATTTTATAAATAAACAATTTGACTGGAGAACTGAAAAAGGGATTCCACAAGAAACCCGAATTGATTATTTTTGAAATAAAAGAATTTTAAACAATATAAGCCAAACGTAAAATAATATAATATTTTATAATATTTTGTAAAATTTGATGATAATCATAAAACAGTTTACCGCATCTTTTCGGGATGACGTTGATAAACTTGAATATCTCTCCCTCTCTCTCTTTCTCTCAACAATTCGGTCTATATGAAAAGTATTGATCAAAGTAAAAATATCTAAATGGTGATACTCTTAAAATATTTTACGCTTTCAAAGATTAGGACAGGTCGATATTTCGTAGCTCATGCATAACTTCTGAGAGTACGTCCTTGCTTAAATTAATATTTTGTTTGCAGTCGTAATATTGAGATGGTAATTAAGAATCGATGTTATTAACTTGCTTCCTACCTACACGCTCTGAAAAAGTTTGTATTGATAAATAATGTGTCACGGCTTCTAATTAAATTAATGGTTGGTTTTTTTAAATCCAGCAGGTTCTTCAGACAGTCAATTTGCTAATATTTTTTTAATTACAATTGAAAATGAGGATTAATGAAGATGGAAAATCGCAAGGGGAAATCCGTAGATTCAACGAAACCACAGTTTTATTTATTAGTAGTATTCATAGTTGGTTCAATAATAAATTTGATGCAATACAGTTCGATGAAAATATGAAATTTTTACTATCGATTTCTAGTCATTTGTAATAAATGTGAAGAAACAAGTGCAACTTAAGGATGTTCATTGTAAACTATTCATGTTCAGCGTACATTGATAAGAAAAAATAATTCAGTACCACACGAGACAGGGCGTCCCCTTACCAATACACATGCCAAAATCTCTCAACCACTTTAAAGTTGAATGTAACGTATTATGAAACTTGATTGGAGCTACGAGATAACACATGTATTGGAACTTGAAAACTTGCTTCCCACCATCGAATCACTATAGAAAAAGATTCGAACGAAGTATCCATAAATTAAAAAATTTGTATTGTCAGCATAAATGAACGAATAAAATTCCATCCATTACCGAAATTCAATGAAACATTCCTCGATCAAAAATCTACAGTATAGGCCATACTTAAGAGAAATCCAATGAAGGAGCTACTTCAGCCATTGAACCCGTTCCTGGCCTTCGGAAAACGTCATTCTTTTGTCGTAAAGTGAGAATATGGAATGTGTTTTATCAATCAAAGTCAAGCATTCTTGAACCAGATCTCAAAAACAGATTTTTCCGCGAGAACATGACAAGGCCCGAAACGAAAAAGAAAGAACTTTTTCTTCAGTCTCGCGACCTACATAACAAGTAGTAAAAGAGTTTCCGGCCTCTAGTTAGACCAAGTCGAATAGCATTACAGCACCGGTAGCAAACTCTATAAATCAATGATGTGCTCTGAGGTTTCCAGTTACTCTCGAAAGGTCGAGTAATGTGACATTTCAATTGAGTTTAACTGTGGTGCCCAGATAATCCGGCAATTGAAATGCGTTTCACTTTTCTTTGTTGCCACTTGAAAATGTCGACCTTTTTTTATACCTCTCGTTTGCTGAACGTTGACTTTTCTCGTTTTTACGAGTACGGAAATCAAGATTTAAAATTCTACTCTTCTCGTCAACTTTTATTAAATTCGCGAGATTCAAAAATTCACTGCGAATTACTGAAACATTTTTTCATCTGATTTTTCAGCAAAAAATTCAAATGTCTGCTCAACCCGTATTTAAGTGATTTTCTTTTATTCAAAAGACTTCTCTCCATCTCAAATCCCAGAAAAGAGGAAGCGCAATAAGAGCTTCTACAAAAGATGTGAAAGAATAACGGTCACAAATGCGCCACTGGAAATAATTCATGCCTATAACGACTAGAGTCAGATTAGGTTGGAATCCTTGTCAGAGAATTATTTTCGTCAAAAATGCATCAAGCGTTTGCGAATGAAAGCTAAATAAGTCATGGGAAACTAAAATTATTAATTCGCACAATGATGCAGATAACAAATTGAGCACAGTAACTATTTTTAGTCCGAGATCGATAATTAGTACGAGAGGCGAGATAAACTCCAATCACGCGGAAGATAACCAATGATGTGAATTTTTCATTACGTGGTATTCAATTACATTGCAATTTAACAAATTTCGGATTGTCTTCAAATAAAATAACAACTTTTAAATTCGGAAATGTCAATTCAATCATGTTAATTTCATACCAGCTTTATTTGTTAACCAAGTATTGCATACGGAATCGTTTAATATTTATTTCCGTTTCCGTTTCCGTAAATGAACGAAAAAGAAAATGCATATCGGAAAATTTGAGATGAGCTTGCTATTCATTCAGGAAAAGTCTTTTCTCTGCCGACGGCATCGTAAAACCGACTGTTTCATCACTGCAAGTAGTAACATCCCAAATGGGTCAGACATGTACATGTCTATAAAGCAATTTCAGTATTCGAATGTAAATTATTATAGTGATAATTCTGCTCGTGAAAATGTCAATTTATCAACAAACATTTATTTTGGTTTATCTTCAGTCCTAAAATTACAACTTTTATACAATTTCGTGATTTTTCTTAAAAAAAGAAACCATTAATAATAATTTAAATATTAATATTACATTTTCCAGCGTCGTGGTGTCATGAACAAACTGCGGATTAATGGTTGTTTCTTTTTTTTTTTAATATTAATATTTAGTTTTCAGTTTAGAAATTTTTCTTGTTTATAAGATAGGTTTGTATTCATAAAAGTACGTTAAAGAGAAATAAGGCAAGGCGCAGCTGAAGCAAAATTATGTGTGGAGGCGCGAGAGACGAAACACATAGGGCATCATCCCCTTTAGATATAGCTTCCAGACAGACGCACCCCGGGGCAATCCCGTCGCTTCACCATCGCCATAGCAACCCCTACGATCTGGTCAACCTAATTCATCCCATCTACTTTTTCGCTCTCGCAACATCATCTTTCGGAATGTAAACAGGCCAATTTCATCTTTTGAAAAAAAAAGAAAAATCACGAATTCAATTAATTTGACGAAAAGATTGATCGAAAAAAGTTTAATTGCAACTCTGGAATATTGAGTTTACCGAAAGCATTTTCTATTGCGAGGGCGAATCGAGTAACTGATGGGTTTCATGCGTGCAATTTGATTGCTGAATTTTTGGCGATACACGAAAGTATTGAAAATACAATTATGTACACTTGCTATGTGCTCCATATTTGCTAACAACTAACGGTAGGATAAAAACCATAATTCTGGCCAGCGAAGCAAAAGATTGACGGCATCCTGGAATTACTGGCAAAACGCGCATCGCGGACGAGTATAACGCGCATCAGATACCGCGAAATAACCGTAATAAATCTTGATGCGAATCTTTCTCTTATTTCAAATATTGTGCTCGCTGTCAATCACGTGTCAGTCGTTTTTTTAACCCTGTGGGAGATACTGTAAGAATCGTAAATTCGAAAAATTTGATTCTTCTAAGTCGGGTAAAAATTGATATATAAAAATGAGACTTTTGTTTATCGCGAAAGCGCTTTTACTCACCGCGCGATTCTCGACATTGATTGCGAATCGAGACGCGATCGCGACAATGATTTCTGCGATAAAGGCGAATCGCTCTTCGTCGACGGCAGAAGCTGAGAAAATTGAAACACCGGCTCAGCAAACGGAACCGATTCCATCTTTTCTGCCTTACAACAATGCGATTCAACTACTTAATCCTTCGAGCCAGTATTATTACTCGGGTGAGTTTGTTTTTGACCTTTCAAATTACGCGAATCACATTTGTTCATTATCGTGTTAAACGAGACAACATACAATAACGACATTAACGTTTCTCTAAAACTCAGAAACAAACGCATGACGTCCAAAATTATACGTAGTTCAATGTAAATCGAGATTCATTTTCTCGTAGGAAATATTTTACGTTGGAATTATTTGATCGATTTTTCAAGCTCGATGGAAATGTGATTTTCAATGAGATTCTATATAAATTCTTCCAGACATCTACAATCCTCTCGCGACTGCAGTGCAAATTCAAAATGAACAGTTCGCTCATCACTATAAACCTGTGCCCAATTCCGGGAATCGCTTATCCCACTACGAGACGGACAATTCTTTAAAGCCTTCTTCAAAGCATTTTCTCATAGTCAGTTTTATCGGCTTGTTGTTACTTTTCGCCATCATACAGAATACGATCATTTCCACCAAACTGAAATACCCTATGGTCGATGTCTTATCGTCCAGGAAAAGAAGGGACTTGATTTCATCACGCGGATTAGATGCCATGGTATTCGAAAAATCTATAATCTTGTTATACGAAATATTTTGAAGTAAAGTAGAATTGGAAATTTTCAATGTAATTCAATGTTTGACATCTTACCGTAAACCGTAAAGAGAAAAACTTTGTTTCTCAGACACCGGAACAGAAAGAAATATTCAACGACGATGCTCGAGTACGATGTATACAGCGAATGGCGTGCCTGCAAAATCGCAAACTTCTGCAAGACTTTGGTAGCGCTGGAAAAGTGCTGGCGAAATATTTAATGTACGTCGCAAATTTCATCTGTGCCGGCTGAAAATGATGAAAAATGTAAAAAAAGGGCTTAGCGAAACGTAAATTATTGACTAAAAAATAATGGTGATTTTCAGACGCAGTATGAAAACGACCGTGAGTGAATCTTCAGGCTGGAATCGCTTGATCGAGGACGCTGGAATCGCTGGTCTTCGCGGCGACGATTGCGCCATTTTGTACAGAGATTGCACTTGATATTGTAATTTGATTGCACTTTGTATTTTTAATATGAAAATCAAAAAACAAGAGTTTATTTTACAATTTGGCAAGTATTCAAATAAATGTGGGAAAAGTGAGGAGGATTAGTATGGAAAAAGTATTCGACAATGACGTTAATCTAATATAATATTCATTCCCGCGCGGAAGTAATGCAAGAGAAGCGAGAGTTGCTCTTGGAAAAAAAGGTTGAGCGGAAAAACTCTTTTTCAGGGAGGAGGTGAATTAATGCGGAAAGTAAATTGAATGTAAATGTTTGTGTAAAAACATTTAATCTACGCTGAAAATGATTAATTTATACAAAAAGAAATCATCTAGTCTTCGGCTCGTCGCCAACATCGATGCGCACATACATAGCCCGCACGGCCCAAAAAATGACAAACACAACATTGACAATAAAGACAAAATTAAAACTTTCGACTCGAAGAACGCTATCGTTATTACATATTTATAACGCGTGTTCATTTATTTATTTATTTTTGTTTACTCATCACTCCTCGCTAAGTACAGGTTCCAAGACCTAATTATATAAACGTGAGATCGCTCGTTGCAATAGTCTTGACACAACATTGTAAAATACATACATTCATGAGCTGGAAAAAAGGCGGCGAAATTTGGACATTCTTTGCCTTGTTTTCGTTGCTCGTTTTTTTTGGCTTCAAAATTTACATTCTTCTCTGGTTGAAAAGCTGGACGAGGGACAAAGTTTCTTTGGCACTCGATACGAAAGAAAATTGGTCTCCACGCAGTCGCGATTTGTGAAAATAAAACGCGCTCGGTAGGTTTTCTTTCCCATGTTCACGCGCTATTTTCGTTTTCGTAAATCCAATTCGACTTTTTCCTTTTATCAAGGCAACGCTCGATGGTTCGTTTGGAAATCGAAAGAAAATTCTTCATGTTCAAAAACAGCATTGAAACAATTATCATCTTTATTTTGAAAAATTGATTTCATATTGTGCAGGCTTGAAAAAAATAGTATATTCAGTTTGAGAGCACGATATAAAATCTATACTTTTCGCCCGTGTACAAAATTATACGTAAAGTTTCACAATTAAAGCAAAGAAAAAAATTGCAACGTTAAATGTGTTTGTAACCATCGTAATTAAAAATCGCACTTGTCAACCGCTGTCTTTGAGCGACAAATTTTTGTGATTTTACATTCGGTATCATACGTCAGTGGAATAACGTTACAAAAGTATTTGATTATTAACAATGTTCCAAAAGACACAAGCCCGCTTCGCGTCCAGGCCGGACGTTTAAAGGTGGTAATTCAATAAAGCGTAAATTTTTGCAATTTTCACAATAGAACGAAAAAATGCTAAAGTTACGGTTTTTTGAATTACCCCAAGGTACATGTACATAAATTATGCAGAAACTTTGTAGTTTTGGTGTACAAAGACTCCGGCTTCTTTCCGTACATCTTTCATCTTGTACACAATACATCATAATAATTGCTTCGTAATTTTAGTAACCACAATCATCGTAATACATATCAAGGTGATTCATAATTTTATTTCAATAATTTACCATCAATATTCACATGTAACATTATTATAATACAACTATTACTTTATATCAAAATTATGGTGTCTGATGTAGGGGAAAATGTAATGAAATTTATGTACATGGAAGAATATATATCAAGCATCGTTTCTGGACACATTCCTTACTTGTTGAAATCAAAAATTCGTCACAAGCGAAATTGTCGCCGTTTTCGACATTACCGACGATACAAAATGTTTACGGCTTTGTGAACAAAAAATCACGACTATTGCGCAAAAATTATTACAATTTTCTTGCCGGTTAGAACGTGAAACGCGCATCTGTTGAAATATAAAAAGCTTCTTTCAAATTAACATTGCAAATCATTCGTTGCCAAAATGATTTCATTTCATCCACAAATATTTGCATGCTCTTTTTTCTTCTTGCAAGTTTTCGTGGCTCAATCCTCATTTTTCCCTTTTTCTTGAAAGTGCTCGTCGTTAAACATTGTTTCTGTACCGAGAAAGCGAAACTTGAACATTATGTAGACGAAATGAAATGCATTCGAGAAGTATGTAAAAAGGGTGCATTAATATCAAATAAATTCAAACGAAAATTGATAAAATCATTTTATTCAAAGTATACATTTTCCAAATTGTGGAACAACTAGTTTTTCTCCATACGTTTTTTTCTCGTGAATGACGTTTCAGATTCAAACAGTCAAAATTACAAAACAAATAACATTCAAAATGGATAAAAACACACGAAACATAAAATTCGAGTAAACGCATTTAAAATTGAATGTAGTTGAAAGCAAATGAATCTCATGTTTCGATAAATACTCGATGCATTCCTTGACTCGTGTTAAAATTCACGTAACCATTGCCACCGAGTACGATGAAAAACAATAAATTGTAATTTTGTTTTGATCATAAGGATATCGGTTATTCTAATCGTCAGACACATACAAAATACCAAATTACATTTGCGCTTGTTTAATTAACATATTAACATACCTATTTACAAATCGGTCAACGACGATCGGGCGCATTTCACTCTTTTTCATCGGAGCAACTAGAGACCAATCATAAAGACTTTATTTCTAATACAAAAAAAAAATGAAAAGAAAGCGCCTGGTTATAAATCACGACTTTGCGCAACGTCTACTGGTGGTGGCGATTTTTAAAATATTTGCACTTGAAACGCATCCATTTTCCTCGAAATGTTAAAATCTTCAATTCAAATATATAATTTAGTGTTGCACAAAAAAAACCACAACTGCCGGCTCGATTTTTTTTCTTTCCCGAAAATCTCACATGGTAAAGAAAAAGAAGCCCCTTTCACAAATTAGAATTAAAAAATTTCGTAAAAACAATCTTTTTTTCCTTCTCTTATTCAAACAACAATTTGCGTTCCCCGAAGGACGCCGGAATAACAGTTCCACAAAATCCCCATCATTTTTCATAGAAAAATTGGCCGGAAAAATTTGCGTGAAGTAATGCTCAAAAAACAAAATCAACAGGCCAAAAGTTGGAAAAGTTTCACCAGTGAGTAGTAGCAGCACGAATAAGCGACAGTTTTACATCGTGTTCGAAACTGCTGCCAATGCCCGTGTTTTAATTTTTTTTTTTTCTTTTTCTCTTAATCAGTCGCACAAACCGACGCTAACAATTAAGTCTACTTAGCCGAGGTAATAATTTCCGTCTCTAGGCGTCGTTCAGCTGAGAATAGAGCACGGCGATTTGCCCGCACTCACACCACTATATATATTTATATGTATTATACCTAAACGTGCTTTGAAAATACTTGAAAAATGAGTCTATTGGAAGGTTGCTCGTCCTCTTCTCGACACTGTACACACTTTTTTTGCATGTTGAACCAACGACAATTGTCCATCGGCAAACCACCTTCCCCCTTTCTACTCCTCCTCCTTCTCCTCCTCTTCCTCCTCCTCCTCCTCATCCTCCACCACTTGACCCTCGGCTGCGGCGTTGTCATCTTGGACTAGAGCGCGCGCGTCCCAATCAGTGCCATGCGAGAGAGACTGCAGAAAAAGAAAGGAGCGACCGGCGGCCTTGAGCCAAGTCTATAACGTTTTACTGGCCAATAGCGAGAAAACGGCCGCTCACACGAGCCGCGTGTCTCCTCCGTCTCGCAAATGTAATAAATCACCCGGAAAGTAAAAAAGGACGCGGACAAAAAAAAACATGGCACTTGTCTCCCCTACACGGAGTCCTGTACGATTTCTACGGTTTCGTTTTACATTTTCTTTCTCGGTAAAGAGTCACGGCGCGCTTTTCCTCATCATCACATTGTTCCCTTACCCGCAAAAAAAATAGTAATAATAAGAACACAGGATCACAGCGCGGAAAATGCCATAACAATCGATAAAGATTCTCTCAAAAAAAGTCGCGCGGGTAAAGTAAAACCAACCAACAACACATCACCCAAGTAATTGGCTAGGGAAAAGCGTCGTCGTCCTTGCTCGTCGTCCTCTCTTCTGGTTTTTGTTTTTTTGTTTCGCGTAAAGAGAGAAAGGGACGCACAACGGGCCGATCCGTGCTTCTTTGTTCGTGGTGCGGCGTCGTCTCCCTTTGACAATGGATTCTTCTTTTTTTTACGTCAACTGCTTGGATGGAGACACGTTCGATGGCATGAGAGGGATTTGCTGCTGCCGGCTCCTATGTGCGTTGCAGTGATAATAATCCTTGAAGAATGCGGTAGTCGTGGCGCTGCTGCTCGCGACTGCGTTGTATCCCTGCTGCTGGCTCGCCCTGGGTGCTGGTTACCTTCTGTCTCGGTAGAGGAGATACGTTTTCATCGCTTGCGGCAGGTTTAATTCGTTTATCTTTTCCTCGAGTCTATGCTTGCCGATTCGTTGCCGAATCACTCTTCTACAGAGATCCATCAAAGGCAGAGGTTCGGCTGCGAAAAACAAAAAAAGCAAACAATTATTACATTATTCCTGCTGGGGATTTTTTTCTTTACGCATGGCAAACCATTTTCCAAGTAATCCTTCCCGTTGTCTCGGAGCTTGAAAAACGTTTGCATTGAATTTATACTCACGATCAAGGCCACCGATGTATTTCATGGTGATTTCGCAGTGTCCCCAAACCGCGGACACTATAGGATGCAACTTTCTTCCCTTCAATCCTCTAAACGCTACTCCGAGATATTTTCCGTCCACTACGAACGCTAACGTGCCCTCGTCCATATCGAGAACCACTATAAAAAAAATAAATCAACATTAGTATCTAATTTATGTTTTCTACGAGTATTTTCCCTAGGTCGAGGAAACTTACCCAAAAATTTATCAGGAACGATGAAAGACTCGTCGGGCTTTAGTAGCGCGGGGTACGTGACCCCGTTGTTATTTTTCGAGTCGTGGTAGAGTTTATTTCTGCCTAGATCCCAGCCCCAGCTGAGCTCGTTGTTACCGACGAGACTCTGGTAGCCGACGCTGTGCAGGGGAGCGTCCGCCGTGGCGACGCCGACGACGGCGTGCGTTCCGCGTTGCCTCGTGCTCCAATGAAGTTCCCACACGTGCATCCCTTTAGTATAACCCACTTTCCCCCTTATGCAGTCTGTACTTTGTGCGACGGGATGCCGGTGAAACGTTAACTTGTCGTCGTCCTGCAAACATCATTAAAACATTAGAAACTTTTCATTTTCAATTAACGAACGCCGATGTTCGAGTGGCAGAATTTAACTCATCCAAGTGCCCCGTAATTCACATACTATTGCAACGTAGTGAGACTTGGAGGCTTTTTTAAAATAAATAAGTCTTTCCGTCTTTCACATCTACGACCGAAGTAGCATTCGAGTCTCAAATTTCGTTCCACGTTTTACGCTGCTTAAACCAATTATCCTCTCAAACACGTTTTCGCCCTGCATTTATCGGCCACTTTTACGAATGATCTCTCAAAAGATCTGTGAAATCGTCGACATTGAATTTAAAAAACAAGAGCATAATGCTCCCAGGTTAGTTGACCTTTGGAAATCGATCCTCACCTTGACGAAAATATTTAAACTACGGTCGTCTGCGTTCCAGCTGTGATGTATTTGCGTTTCTCTGGAAGCGGGCGGCATATCCAGTAAAATGTCGAGCCGAGCCGGTCTGGAAAGGTCCTGTGCGAGTTCCCGAGGGACCACTGGCTTGTAACTAACCGCACCGCCGCCACCTACGCCAACGCCGCCTCCCCCTGCTCCCGTGCCGCTCTCCCGCGTCACGCTCTTTACGCCTCCTGAAGACAAACAAATTGTTTCAATAGGGAGTTTGCATAAAATTTTTAAAAAATTGCTCATGATTCTGCATGTTAAACTATAAATATACCTTTTTTCAAAAAAAATTTACGACTCAAATTGAGCTAGTAAATAAATACGGAAAATCACATTATTTATTAAAATTAAGGGAAACGGTTGGGAAACATCCGAGTTCACCCGAAGGTAGATGTGACGTCACATCGGTACAAAAAGAACGATTTTACCATTTGAAATATACGTCAGTTGTAAAAAAGGAATGATAAACATGAAAGAAAAGGTGGTTACGTACCAAAATGTAATAATTCGACTATTCAAACACCAAATAAAGTGTTTTTTCTATATCGCAAGATTTGAATATTAAGAAAAAGTGGTTTAAAAGTGCAAAACGTGACGATAAACCAGGAACATCGTCAAATTATTATTGCTGCCAAGATCATTGTAATTCAAGTATTATTGTATCGTTAAATTAATTTGAGTATATGACATTTGTTCAAATGCAGAATGCTCATTTGAGTTTCCTGTTATAAAAATATGCGACATAACCTAAAACAGTGAAAAGTAAATACATATCTGTCAAATTTATTTAAACTAAAAGAATGATAATTATTCAAATTATGCACTCAATTATTCATTTAAACTTTTTTAACAGTAATTAACACTCGAATCACTTACGCATAGATGACATTTATTACAAATCACTATCATAAACATTAGCTTAATTATACTTTTTTCAATTTTCTCTCGAACTTTTAGAACGTATTAAACATTCCAATATTAAAATTGTATTCATTATTCATAACTAATCACATACACATTTTACGTGATTTTCAAGAATGGATTAAAACAACAACAGACTACATAATAGGGATGTTCGATACGTATCGATATTTTCCAGTGCGATACGCTCCGATATTTTTCGTGATTTTTCGATACGAGATAGCACCATATCGGTCGTTCGATATAATAAAAAAAGTTTTTTTCTTTATTAAAATTGTTTTTGAAAACACGACCAAACGTAATATTTTTGTAAAAAAGAAAACTGATCAGTTTTCCACACCAAATAGTATATTGTGCATCAAGGGGACAAAACGGGTCTTTTTACGCCGAGTGGTCTACGACCACTCGTGCTGCAAATATCGCGCTTGGCGTAAAAAGACCTTGTCCCCGTGATACACACGACATTTTTTATAACGCATGTACGATTACGACCCCTTTTCATGCGTGTCGAACGAGCTTAAAATCACGAAGTTTGAGCGTTGAATAATGGCATCCCATTTTGAGCCTTCCACGGGAAGGCTAAAAATGAAATGCCGAGAGTCATTTTACCACTCTGACGTCATGCCATTATTCAACGCTCAAACTTCGTGATTTTAAGCTCGTTCGACGCGCATTAAAAAATGTCGAAATCGTACATGCGTTATAAAAAATGTCCCGTGTATCACGGGGACAAGGTCTTTTTACGCCTCACGCTATTTGCAACTTTCGTGCTGCAAATATCGCGCTCGGCGTAAAAAGACCCGTTTTGTCCCCTTGATGCACAATATACTATTGTTAACTCAAATGATCAAGTTTTGCGTTCGATCGTTAATGTCGGCAACTTAACCTCGAGACAACTCAAATATTATCGTAAAATTCGTTATAGAACAAATCACATCATTTCTCGCAATTTTATCTCATATCCAGCAGTTTGGCTGTACTCGGAATATTTTGGCACGAGTCGCCATCACTGTTTTGTTTTTATTTTTGTGAATTCGAAATTTATCGCGTCAACGAAAATAACTTTAAAATATTTTCCGAAAACTTTTACAACATTGACATTCTGAATATACAAAAAAGTTTTGTGATCCGCTGCGAGAAAAACCGCAGTGTTGTATAGGCGCATTAAGCCTTTAAAATTGCGTCGAAAATGTACAGTTTAGCTCAGTAATGAAATGTGTATCTCAGCTGTTTCGAAGCTTTGGCAACGCTGTAATTCGGAAGATTGGGGAGAACCGTCTTCTTTCTCTCTCTTATTTCTTTCTCGCTCCTCGACTAGGCATACAATAGCCTTGTCAAACTCTTCAACCTTGACATTCATGCGATCGAAATTGTTCAACTTTCACTTCCTTCTTAACTAACTTTGATTCTATATTTGACTACAATATGCTATTTTTTATCAAGAACAAAATAAAGGATTTTTGCGATATTCGTCCATATTAAACATATCAACTTTGTCAGTAATAATCTCGCAAATTAAACAGAAGAATGCATATAAAGTCTTTGAATAGATTAGTTGGTAGTTAATTTGTAACGATTGAAAATTGGAACAAATGCGTGAGAAAGCGAAATTACGCTAGTACTAACTTGAGCAAAAACAATTTTCTTCGATTATATCATGTTTTCCCCTGGAATGGCAGCGCTTAATTCCAAAACTCATATGTAAACAAATGCAGACGAATAATGATAAAAAATATCAACACATTTCGATCTACTTATTAAACATTTCGAAAACAGAATTCACTAAAAAAAAATGGCGCAGAAGGAATTCGACATTCACCGTGGAAAACGAATCAATGCAGAGATTTCCGAAAGAAATTATCAGGTTTCGACAGATATATTGATGCAAACATTAAATTACCCCGTGTGACGTGGGTAAATTCAAATTTGTTCCTAGCTCTACATATAAGGTGTTTTATGTTTTTCAGTCTTCAAAGAGTCAATGCGCGAATACCAGGAAACATCAACAATCATTTTTTTGCGAAATCGAAGGTTGAAGAATTCTCATCAACGAGAACAAAAGTGAAATGGCAAAGAGATAAAAAAGCAAGTTCCAAGAATGGGCCAACCGTCAAGTTTGGAGGAAGGTGTGGACTGTGGTAGAGGTGAACGGTGTATATACCTGAGCCAAACAGGTATGCTGAATTCAGAAGAGACCTTGACCCCAGATAACTCGAGTCGAGCTGAAATCTTTATGTTGTACCTACTATTCCTTCGCACCGTGCGAACCGGTAGAATTTCACACACTTTTTTTCGGATTGCGCGAGTCGCGTGTTATAGTTGTCGGCTCAAAAATAAAAACCACAAAAAAACGCGAAAAATGGATCTAGGCTAATTAATTCTACAATTTTTCTTTTAATCGAAGAATGATTACTGTTATCGTATTTTCAATTGTCCTGTTTATCCAAGGGAAACCCACGTTTGAATGATAAAAATATCCAATTAGAGCCTAATTACAAATGAGAGCGAGAAGAGAGAGCGAGAGAGAGAGAGAGAAATAGATTTTTAACAGCATACACATCACAAGTGCCAATTCATTAATGCGCAATGGACACAATTATTAGTCAACCGCATTATCGAAGTAATTAGTTCTGTTTTATTATCAACGAATTCAAAATCGATCAACTTTCACGTGAAAAAAGGAGTGAAAAATGATAGGTATATTTGGTTCTTAAGGGAGACGCTGCTGCTTTACCTGAGTTCTTTTGGCCCATGTTCATGCCCCGATGATGGGAGCGGTGATGGGGGTGATGCCGGTGGTGGTGAGGGTGGTGACGGTGTTCGGTACACTGTTTGCCGGTGGGCAATTTGTGCCTGTTGTGCCTGGCTGTTGTACTAGGGTGATGGTGTAGGTGTTGATGGTGGTGATGGTGTCCGTTGTTGCTGGCCGGCGTCGTACCGGCGTCCACTACGGCGTTGCCCCTTCTGGGGCTACCCCCCCTGGGGTTCCCCCCGCCGGGGCTA
The DNA here is from genome assembly GCA_022816865.1 of Zelostemma sp. ZL-2020. Taxonomy (NCBI): domain Eukaryota; kingdom Metazoa; phylum Arthropoda; class Insecta; order Hymenoptera; family Platygastridae; genus Zelostemma; species Zelostemma sp. ZL-2020. The sequence continues at coordinate 15,280 of JABFQM010001058.1, forward strand.
CCCCCGCCGCTACCTACGCCGCCACGGCTACGAATTCCGCGTAACAATCCTGTCGCACCGCCGCCTCCTGTCGCCCCGTTGCCACCTCGGCTACCGTCTCCGCTTACACAACGTAAACTTCCAAGGTACCTGCAATCAGTCAATCTCACATTAGCCTTTCATCCCGTTTTTCATCCACTTCCATCCATTTTCATTTCAACACTATGAAAATCGCCCTGTTAAATCCTTCGATTGACAGTCCAGTCGAAGGATTTCAGGGAACATCTTTTCTTTTTCATAATAAGATATTTAATGCAACAAATGACTCGGGGGATTTGGTAGCGAGCAACAATATTTTTCCATCGAACGAAACTAACTGAAATGTCACGACTTGTCCTAGATGGCATAAATGTACTACAAAATTTGGCTTTTTCATCGACGTAATGACGATAGTTTTCTAAAACTTGGGACGTCTAACCATTTTTTAAGTATGAAAATGCATTTTCATGAAACATTGGAATGACTTGTAAATTAAAAAAATTACGCGCAATTTAGCAATAGGTTCATCTTGTATTGCGATAACTCCAACTACAAATGGGGATGCTATTTTACACAATTTTTTCATGTAAAACATCACAAAATTGAAACAGCATTAAAGTTTGAAAACAAATGTACTATATATGAGGCACTCGGATATTCGATTATCGAATATTCAATCATCAGATTAATGTTTTTATGCATTGTTACCAATGAATTATCATTTCATTATTTTATCGTTAAAATGGAAATTCGTATTTTTATCTTTTTATGGTAACAAGGTTTTAATACACTTTACACATTTTATGTATTTTGGTTTCTTAAAATAATCAAGTTTTATGATGAAATTAAGTTATGAAACATTTTGATATTATTTTCAAGAAATTCATTATGAAATTTTAATTTACTCCCATTTTTGCTTCTGTCTTTTCTTGTCCCCCCCCCCCTCATCCCTCCCTCTTTTGCCCGTGGTCAAACTCAATCTAACGCAACTTGAAATTTTTCTAAATCCGCTTCCCTCTACCCTTTGAAGCCGACGTTTTCTAACTCCCCCCCCCCCCCTTCTCGTATCCAAAGACTGGACATTTTGCAAGTCCCTCCCTTTTCCCAGGGCTTAATAGCCCCGGGAAGAAGGGGAGAACTTGGAAAAATGTTTCAACTATACTAAGAAAATTTCTTGAAAACTCGATTACCTTGTACTGTGCATAAATTAGAATTTTCTCCGCGGGGAATATATATTTAAAATAACTTTTCATTTACAACAGGGGAGACCGTCTTTGGTTGTAAGACAGCTGCAAAAACTTTAAGTTTTCACTGAAAAAAATTGAAAGAATCACAGAAAGATACAATTATAATGTTTGCCACGTAAAATGTGTTACTTATTAAATTGAATGAAATAATAATTTCTTAAACTATAAAAGTAGAGAATGGTCACTTAAGAATCGCAATCTTGAATTGATCGAATTTTGGTAGGTAAGTTTCTAAAATCGGCACCTTATAATATTTATTTTTTTTAGCTAAAGCAGCAGTCCAAGTTTTTTCCTACTGAAAAAACCATGCAACAATTCAACTAAGATTATTTGCTTTTCAAATTTGATTTTTTGATAGTTAAAATTTGCAATCATTTTCAGTACTTGGTACTCTCAGTAAAATAACGACGCGGCATCGGAAGCGCGGAACCGCAGGCTCGTCAAGCAATTGGCGGTTTTCGATTCGTCGCGGAACCGCGCCGGGTTCACGGTTGCATAGGTTTCCGCTGGCGGCTCGACGCGTTTTTGTCCGTTGTCGAGAGCGAGCAACAGAGGCGTTTATTAATAGCCAATCCGGCAGGTAACAGCATGTGCCTGCGAAATGGCATAGGTCGTGCACGAAAAACGACATCGGATTACCGAAAATTGAGCTATCTCCGCGGGCGATTGCCTATCAATTCGAAACAGCATTTCGTCACTAGTTGTCACATTCCCCATGTCAATTATTTCGTAGAATTGCGACTCGATAAATGAGAAATTAATTTCTTTTCAATCGTAACAAACTTTTCAGATTCATCAGTTTTCCAATCATCCTATTCTCGCCATGATTTTTTCAAATTGACTGATCAACCATTGACGATTGGTAAAGTGGAACATTGAGCAAGTTTGGTACAAAGTTTGCGCAAAGTTGGGACCGATGCGAGAGCCAACTCGCAAACTCGAGCGTACGTGTGGCCCGATGAAGCCGTGGGGCGAGAGAGGTTCGGGGGGTTGAAAGTGGCAGAGGCGCGACCGGCCTGCGGTATTGATCCGCCGTGTCCCCTCTGCCCAATCCTGTTCTCGCCCTCGTATACCGAACCAACCCAAATTCATCCTTCGTCTTTGCCAAGTAGACTGGTAAAAATGTCTGCGCATTCCCGGCGCCCGACAATTTAAAAAGCACACTGTTGACTCGAGCAAGTGTCTCGATTTCCTTTTAACCAACAATGTAAACAAAAAATACTTTCCCAAATGTTTCGGAAAAACAGGTGTACGACTCGATTCGGAGATTAATCAAGAGTAAAGTTTTCCCAAAAAATAATTAAAAGTTGAATGACTAGCCGCCGCCAGCCGTTTTCTTCAAAAAGCGTTGCTGCGGGCTACCAAAGTTCGTTTAGAAAAGAACGTGTGGCGTTTAGAAGAGAGAACAGCTGAGAAGTCTCGGGCTCTCCCCACACCTGTTTACCAGCTGCGCCGACAAAAGAGCCACTGCGTTTCACAGGTCCACGCCTCTAGTAGACTATAGTCGAGGGAAACCTTTGTGAGGCCGAGACTCTTTCTTTCTTTCCAGTTGCTGAAAGACGGATCGCAGACGACTCTTGTAAAACAATTGACATTTCACAACGAATTTATACGTATTTAAAACAAAAAGCTCGACGTAAAACTTGCAATCCACGGAACGATAACGATGATTAATACCGTACGTGCCAACTGAAGAAACTTTTCGAAATCAAGCGAAAATAAAGAAACAGATTGCGGACAATGTTCTCAAGGTTGCGAAATGTACGCGTGACTGAATGTATACATGTGTTCTTGAAAAAAAGGACTGTCTCGTGCATTCGAAAACATCTGAAATGTCATACTACATTTCGTAATCAACGCTTTGTTATAAACGTGGAAAAAAAAAAACTGACCTTTCGCTAAGAGAGGTTTTTTTTCTCGATCGACTGCACTCACGAGTGACTCACTCTTTAAAATCATTTTTTATGTAAAAGAATAACTATGAAATGTCCGACGATTCGTTTGATAGACAAAAGATTCCATCGAGGATAATCGGTTTCGGTAGTTTACTTTTCTGCATAAACATCGATAGATCCGTTGTACGGAACGAGCCTTTAATGCAGCGTGACTTTGCTCTAATGCACTCTAAATGGCACTTTACCCTCGTTACTGGTTATCGTCGCTTCTCGTCCTATCTCGAGTTCAATCCTAGACTCTTATCCGCCTCCAAGATGCGGAAATTTCACGCCAAGTAAATTTCGAAGCTAATGATTCATCCTCTTGTTGTTTTTTCCTTCATTACCAAGAAACTACGAGTGAAATATATTCGTGATGAAATTCAGATGCCTAGGTAAAAAGAGGATGATTCAAGGATCCGCACCGGAAGAAAAACTCTCAAGGATTTTATATAAGACATTCATTGTCAGACTTAAATGGTTAGGCTGTTTAATGAGTAGTTGTTCCTACGACTTTGTGTCCCTCCCATAGAATTTTTCTCTTCCAACGAATGGGGAACAAACAAAAGTTGAATGACAAATAAAACGATAATATTGTCTTTCGCTGGAACTGGAAAATGTCAGCCGTCCACGAGGCCGGTTAAATTTTCGTGCCACGATTTCCAACGCGCATTATCTGAAAAGCAAACTTTGGCGGCGGTATACGTCGCTATCAGTCTTTTCATGTGTTTCGTGACGAGATATATAACAGTTGGTTCAACGACCTGAATTTCGTGGCCTTCGCGGCGCGCAACGCCAAAGTGGCGAGCGAGATACGCTTGCGATGCTATGCGAAAAGTTCGAGGTCGACTCCCCTACGGCCGCGGTTCTTTCCAAACAAGTACTAGTTTCCACGCATTACCAAGATAACCGAAAACTTTCCTTATCATCATCGCCTCGAGTTTCTTCGCGCTGCTTATTCTTTTTTCTAAAAGAACCGAAAAGTACCTTCTTAAACGAAAATGATGCATTTTTGCTCGGCGCAACAGCTGTAAACATGATGAAAATGAGGCAGGATATACATAAACGGAAGCGCCATCTTGAGGAAGTTCCGGAATCGTAAGAAGCAATGCGGAGAGCGCATCGAACGTAACAGCGGTACGAATCGCCGCATGTGCGCGGCTTCGCGCTCGTCTTGCACGTACGCGTAATGTCGGCTTTACAGGCATATTACACGTACGTACATGGATAAGGAAAACAAGAAGCGAGACGAGGCCGAAAAGATGCGGCGGCGGCGGCGGCGGCGGCGGCGGCGGCGGCGTCTCTACTGGTGGTGGTGGTAAAACTGTGCAAGGAGGGGGATACCCGGACAATGAACAATCGTACATTGTTACGAGTTATAGCATTGTTACCCCACCGTGCTCGGACCGTGTTCACATAATTAGGCTGTAAACGTTTCGAGACAATCACCATTGTTTTCCTGCCTGCGAAGATCGAGAGGCACCTCTCTCGGGTACGGCTTCGGGCCTTTCCCCGGGACTCGCTCTGACGATCCGCTTCACCCTGTTCCGCCGAAATCATTTTTACAAGGGTAAATTACTGGTTGCAGGGTTGCCACTTTTGTTTTTAGGTTCCTCTTCTCCGACCACGAATACAGGATGATTAAACTATCTTACGTCATTTTCTAAACCTTGAATAGATCATTTTGAATTATCAACTCATGTGCCCGTTGGCTGCTGACTCATTTTCTCTCAATACATATTGAATAGTCTTTTTCCAAAACCAGGCTTGCCACTTTCATTTTCATGCTAAATTCTCTCGACTATAAATCATAAAAAACCAGACTTTATTCCATATGGACAATAATTTTCCGAAACTTGAATTCTTTTCTGGCTCAATTTTTCCGAATTTTTCAGTCGTCTTTTGGCAACACGTTTATTTTATATTGCCACACTTAATAAACTGCTGATGGCAAGTTGTATTCGAAAAACTGCTACAAAAAATAGCAGTTTCAACTCGGCAAGCCCGAGCTGAAACGTCGTTCGAAGTTGACGATGATTAATCTCAGTGAGCAATGATTCACGAACGCCAATGTAATGCAGAAGCATAACAATCTCAAGTTGTTTTCTTTGTGAAAAAGCCATGCCGATAACGAGTCGCAAGGGTGGTCAGTGGCACCTATTTCGAGCTTGAGACAAGCTTTTTTTGTTCCCGCAAAGAGTCCATGAAAGGCACGTCTCGCCAAAGCTTATCTCCCGCTTGTAAATGCAACTAAAATCCTTGCAATTACAAAACAAGTGAATTTTTATCTCACGCCTCGATCGCCGCATCATATATTTCGCGCGAAATAACGAAGTACCAACAAAATGCAATATGTCACGCGTAAAATAATATCTCGCCGCTCCGTGTGGGCAAAGAAGCCGCGAAGATGAATTTATATCGATACGGCGTATCGTTTCGAGACTGTCGATGCCGCGAGCTGGCAAGGGGATAATTTATCGTCATTCGCGGTGCATTCGATGACGCTCACAGCATTCCCAAGATGGCCGCTGGCTCTCCTTATCTCTCTTTCCAGTCGCTCTCGGTAACCGTGACCTTGTCTGGTCCCGGCGGCGCGCAACGACGCCAACAGACGGCGGCCGCGTATTCGCAGCGCAACATATATTTACGCCTTTTTAATTGCAAAAACTCGACGAGTGGTTTTTCCAGTTTCCAAATTTACCCTAAACGCGCGGATGATTCGCGTTTATTCGTTTCAATGACGACAACGGTTGTTAAATACGATTTCCCAACAACAGCAACAACAACAACGACAACACAACGACGACTTGCTACTCTCCTCATTTCTCTCGGTGCACACACGCGAGAACTGCACGTGTGCATGCGCAACGTAGCCTTCATTGTTCCCCACCGTTTCGCCACCAAAGGAAGAATGGAAGAGAGAGAAGAGCACGCACGAGGGGTCTCGTCTCGCGAGACGCTTTTTCGTTGGAGGGGAGGTGGCGAAAGAGTGGAGGGAAGTACACGAGTACACATTGTCGGGCGGGGTAGGGTCAAACGGAAAGTGGAGAGGTGGATCTAAAGGCACTGATCGCATCCCATGTGCCCATGTGCCCATGTGCCTGGCGGCGTCGGTGCACGTGTGTGCGTTCTGCATACGCGCAGTGCAACCCACGTAACGTAAGAGCGTCGCGGATGCATGAATACGCGCTCTTGGTTACCTAATTTAATGAATAGCTCACTCTGCACGTGCATGCGACAATAACGCGAGCCTCGTTGTTACGTGAGCTGCCGCTCTTGGCTGAGCTGGGATGGGGTTTTCCTCATGAAAAACTATTGACAATGGCATTTTCAGGCAAATCTATGGACGTCGATGAGATCGGATTCGTTTGAAAAGTTCATCGTGATAATTAAGACGAGTCTAGCTTTTACGAGTCGCTGGCCAAGTGCGTGAGGAGGAATCGAAAGGAGGTAACCTACCTGCCTACCTAGCCAGACCCCTTGCCCATGAAAAATAGAAAACAACATTCACCACTCAAATTCATTCGCTCGTATCGCTTGCTTTTTCTTCAAAAACGTCATCCACAAGTCGACCACACAAGTCCACGTTTATTTCACGAAATTTATAAATCTAGATTAAAACTTTGACATTTCAAAATGAATAAAACAATGAGCTTATGCTTTTCGCTCGTTTGATGCGCAGTAAAAAGACAAAAGGCGTCTCACATTAAATATTCCACGTAAGTAAAGTAAGCCTGGAATGAAATTGTATCTTATCAAAATTCGTGGTACGTTGTAATGAGTAATGCCGACTGAGTCGAGACAAAAGTTATAAAGGCTAACCGAAATTGCTTCGAAACAAATAACAATTCAATGGAAAAAAATGGAATACAAGGTTCTGAAATTAGCCGTTTTTCCGGAAATGAATCAGCATTTCGATGTCAATTGTTTGCCAAACACTGACAACTGTAATCGATTAATGTAATTAATTCAGCATCAAGTATATCCTAATGGGAGTGATGCATTCGTGACTGGTACCGAGATGATGATCCATTAAAATGCAACGACAAAATCAAGTCCAAAGGTTCCTTTCGCAAGAAACAAATTCATTCGAGAAAACATATTTTTCGCATACATTTTGTGAAGAAAAAGCAGCTACATTTATTCACTTTTATCGCAGCTTCGAATCCGATTTTCTTTTAAGGCTTCGTGAGTATAAAAGAGCCAACATTGATTACAGTGTTTACAGTGACGATAAAATTGCGTCTGCAGTTTCATCATGAAGTTGATTTGTTATCGTTGTTGATAAGCATTGCGTTGATTCAAATGGAAACCTCATTTTGAATGGAAACAATGAAGCCGAAGCATTTTTTCGCACATGCCAATTTCCAATTGTTAAATTGTCCAAGATTTATAAAACAGAATTTTCAGTTTAGTTGAAAAAGGTGGAATTAAAAGGCGAAGCGGTTCGGGAAGTGGAAACATTCATTCAACGAATCACCACTGATAATGAAAAGGTTTCATTTATCCGAATGTAATCCTCGAAGCGCGAGCAACATTGTTCTTCAGGAAACGATGCTTTTTCCGGCTACGACGACGAAATTCTACACCTTGTGCAAGGACAATACACAGTGCTCGCGGTAGACGGTAAAAAGATTACAGAATAAAATGTACTGAAAGCACTGGCAGGGTGCTTAATAATTTTTTACTATGAACATACAAAGATGCGTTGAAAGCGTCTATTTTTCGCAACTGAAAACTGTTTTGTAATCAAGATTATGTGTTACATAATTTGCATGTATGTAAATCTGCAAGTCTTTTTCTCGACGCAACAACAAATTATCAATGATCCGATTGTTAAAATGTTTAAAAATCGAAAACCACGGGTCGGAGAAAAAATTTGTCTACTTCAAAAATGTGTTATTTTTTTCAAGGCAAACAAGAGTTTTATTGCCAAGTTGTTTTATTTTTTCATAGAATGTCGAAAGATTTCTCAAGAGATTTTTCGTCTTAAAATAATATTTTTCAAAATTCCTAGTTTTTGATTTATAAGCTTGCTCTTTTGCTGCATCGAACATCGCAAAAAAGTATCGTGGATTCATTTATATCGCGCACAAAAATGCACGAAAACAGAACTCGATTATTTGCATTCATTTCAACATTCAATTCCAAATTTAACCCAAGAAACTCGATGTAAAAACGTATAAAGCGAGCTTTCTGTGAGCCTACGCCGTATCATTTATAAGAGTGCGAAAAGCGAGGGGCAGTCTTCGTTGCGTTGGTTGAAAAAAGCGAGCAAAGGAGCTCGCTCGTATAATGTCGGCAAAGTATTATTAGCATCGCGTTTGTTGGCCGTGAAACCAACAGTGAAAGTCTTCTACGGAGGATCGAGCGTATGGATTCGCGAATAGGCCGCCGGATTGTAGGCCTCGGCGACTAGAGACGCCCCGTGTACCTCGGCCTGTGACGCGACAGTGAAAAAAAGTCTCTTTGCCAACTCAGTAGTATTACGTGCTCCCCCTGAAACTTCTTTCCGTGAAATTAGCACGTTTTTTTCTTGTTTTTTATTATTTAAACTCGTTGATTTTTTCACTCAAGATTGGCCAAAAGTCTCGGAAATGATAATTTCCGAGGCGGCGGCGGCGGCGGCTCGAGTCTGGGAGAGCCAATCCGCGCATACCTTCGAAGGCCTGACGGCCACTTTTACCCTTGGGCTCTTTGACGATATTTTTTTCGTGCTAACAATTCAACCTTTTTTCTTCCAGACGTTCGACGCAATTACACTCGTAACTGTAATCGAATTTCTTACATCTTTTGCATAATCGTTTCTGGGCAAAAATGGGGCTCACGAATAAAAGCACGGATTGCACGCAACTTTTTCATAATGATCATTAAAGCGTTAAGAAATCAACGATTTATTGTGCTTTCGTGAACGGGCGAGCAATCGATACGAGAAGTAGCATGGCCCATATAGATTAAGTACACGCTGCTGCCTTCGCAACGTGAACGTTTCACACAATTTTGTTCGAAAACTGTCGCGCCATCGACGAAATTGTTTGAATCTCCCTCTCTCTCTTTCGAAAGTAGCGACATGTACATGTATTTGGTAACCCCTGGACGGTACACGCATCGATAAGGACAACACAATTTGTCAGCCGCCTAATGTCTATCCTTGACAAGTACTAAAAAAATAGAACCCGGACACGCCCATGCTAATTTAAAGCTTGGTCAACAGAAATTCGTAATACAAAGCGCGAAAAAAAAGAAAAAAACAAAGAAACGGAATAAATTTTTGTGCAATCGCGCTCTAATCAAGAATTCCGCGATTTGATGAATTGTTAATGACAAATAATAGGGGAGAAATGAGATGGTCGTCGTCGAGTCGAGTGATGATTTCGATGTGGAATCGAAAGTGCTTTACCGGCTGGTTGGTTAACGCGCAAAAGGTCGCTCGCTCGTACCGAAACGGCGATTGGGAACGCG
>JABFQM010001059.1:0-24922 GCA_022816865.1 Zelostemma sp. ZL-2020
TGTTGTGCGCCTCGTCCAGAATTACTATCTCGTTTTTCAAATCTATCGACATCTGCAACGTTTTTATTACATTTTCGGTATTATCGAAGGTTCAAACGCAACGATTAAGTACATTTTTTAACATTGGCAAGAAATTAATTGAGATAAATAAAAAGCGGAGTTAAATTTCCTAATTAAATGCAGATTCATGGGGATTCGAATCCGCTTACACTTTCGCGTATCGCCGGATCGATGAGGTAGTTGTAGGGGCAGAAAATAATGTCTGCCTCTTCCATGAGCGATCTTGCAGCGAAGTAGGGACACGCGCCGATGGTTTTTCCCACATCGACGAGTTCCTCGATGTCCCAGACGTTGTTCAAGCCATGATAACCGAGACTCCCGAACGACGAAATTTTGCTCCGCGCGTTGTAATAATCGCAGCCCTTCGCCTGCAAAAATGCAAATAAATTCAATCCGAGTCAATAAAAAGTTGCTTTTCGTACCTTCAATGGATCCAAAAGATCGTGGCACAACGTCGTTTTGTTCACCAAAGTGTCTTGGATGCAGGAATGTTCTCTGCTGCTGAGAATGGTCATCCTGAAACATTTTTTTTGTTTTCCAAGTTTAAATTGTGTACAATGAATTCGCGCATTTGAAACGCACCTTTTGCGACAGTACGCGGTTTTTCTGAGCTCGCGCGTGACTTGCGCGATCTGCCTGTGCGTTCGAGAGCCGTAATAAATTCTCGGGACGTGGAACGAAATTTCCCTGAAACAGAGCGATTATTACAATCCTCCCCCACCGACAATGTTCAAAAATACTTTTTCCCGTGTTCCGAGGTGGAAGGATCCTCGAAGTCCCCGCAAATACTTTCCACGTCGCACTTGGCTTTCGCATCCGCGTCATCGCCTGAAAATAATTCTCGTAAAAACCCCCGCGCTTTTCAAGGGAACATTTCGCGACTCACCGGGAACCTCGTCCAGCCAAATCGCCGAAGCTGAAACAACCAAAACCCCAGCTCCAATAAAAGAAGCCTCGAAAATCGAGCGCCGGAAACGGCAAATATTGCGATCGGGTTAAGAGTGTCGGGACGTGAAAACAAGTCGTCAAGCTGACAAGGATCGCGCGACAATGGGACAAGGGAGGACGAAACTAATCGTTTTTCTGTAAAGGAAATCCCGTCCTAAGCCACTTATCCAAAATTTCGAGTCGCGAAAAGCTATTACAAACCCTCGAAAGCCATTCATTCCGATGAATTTACCCTTCGTCGAGCGGCAAAAAAACTACCCCTTTTTCGCGCTCCGAAATAGATCGATCGACCGGCAATAAACAATGAAGTTACTTCCCGAGGTTCATCGTAAACTTCCCCGAACGAGAAGTTTTACGATGTATCCGAAAACTTCCCCTCTCCCCCCTCCCCCCGCGAAACTTCTCGCGGTTCGAGGATCGATCTCGTCCCCGGAAGACGCAATAATAGGCTTCGAAGAGGGACGAAAAAAGCGGGAAAAAAGGAATTTTCGGAAACACTCGTAAACGCGTGCATTGTTGCGTATTGGCTCGGGGTTGAGCAGGGGGTGTGATTGGCAGAGGGGTAAGTAATCGGAGACGATAGGCAGAGGAAGAGAGACTAAGACAGAATAGGGCACGGAGCCAATCAGAGCGCGGACTCCGAGGGTGCCCGGACCACGAGTTGCCAGGCAACTCAGCACACCCAACACCCAAGGGGAGAGTTTTCTCTCTCTCGAGGGTCTCATCCACGAAATACAGTCCGCGCGGAAAGTTCCCGCTCGACCGCTTAAACAAACTTTGCCCGTGAAAAATAATATTGGAAATTGAACGGCCGGCTCGCGTCGAAAGGGACAGTTGCGCGAGCCAATGTCAATATTATCGAAATTTCGCTACCCCTATTCTATCGCCTCTGAATTAACGATCATTACGAATTACCGGTTCGTCGCTGCTCTTTCGCCGGCTCATTGTTTCCGGCTTAATCGAGTTTAATCGTCATTCCGAAGTTTTGCATTTCTCCCATCGATTTCCCCGCTTGAACAATGCAGCGATTCCCTCTTTTCCACGTGAAATGTCCACCCGCGTCTCGTCGGACTGGCTTTTTTTCGCGCGAATTATCAAGAAATCAACGCGCTTCGAGCTTTCATTCCCGCCGGTTTCCATTTGCGAGATTACACGAATCTTGATGAACGGATGCTGCATTGACAACTCAAATATGAACACGTCAAAGCCGAATGTCGTTCGATCTTTGTTCTCACGTCCGGATTCATCTCTACACTTTTAATTCGAAAAGAATAAACCAAGTAGTGATTAATTCAAAAAAGCGCACTTTTCGAATTGAATTATCGTTTTGTTTTTGCCGGGAAAAGGAAAAACCGGAGCACCGGCGTAATAAATTCGTCAATATTCATAGAATGTGATTAAATGCGTGGGTAATTAAATCCCATTCAACACCAGCGAGCGAAAGAAGCGAGTTGCGAGAGCGTAATTGCAATTCTGCCGGTCATTCGATACATTATCAGACATAATTAACTCGGCAAATGAAAAACGTTCGAAACATTGCAAAACAAAGAGATGATTCGACCCACATCGATTCAATTTGTTGAAATCATAATCAAAATTGGACTAGACCCAAACCCTAGTGAAAAAAAGAGATTTTATTGGTCCCAAATGAAGTTCAATCATGAATTCTGGAAGCCAGAAATTCACGGTACGATTGCCTTCGAGATGGTCATGATAACTCAGCAATCGATGTCAGATGAGCGCGTTGTCACTCTCTTTCTGGACTGTATTTACATGAAGGTCCAAGCGTGCATGAACACATAATATGCAGATGCGCAACGCATATAGGTAAAGAGAGAGACAGAGAGAGAAACGAGAGAGAGACGATTTCATGTTTGGATGAGGGGTTGGGCGAGGCAGTTGCCAAGCAACCCCCAGGACCCTCGAGGCTCGATGCTGGGGTTGGTTGGAAGGGTGGCTAGGGCGAGTGTGCTCCGCGTTAGGTTAGGCTCGTCGCATGTCACATGAAGGGGACAAGGACGCACCTACTCCGCCGGGGTGACAGCGGGGACAAGATGGCCGCCGACGCCGCCTCGACGCCGTCATGTCAATAACATCTTTCCGGCCAACCCTGCGGCCACCTTCTAATCCCACCTATACGCATCTTTCTCCATTCATTTCCCAGGATTCTTGCTTGCCGATTCTTTCGAACGACACCTGCGTTTAATTTGAATAGATTCTTCATTCTCACTTCTCAAAGAGTTTCTAAAAGCTGGGATGTCTTGATTCGGAACATCATGAACTTGAAAATCCCGACATCTTTTCGATGGTTAATCTCTTCTTGGACGAATTCAGGAAACGGCAGTTTCGACTGGGGCATTCACGTTTTTTGTCTTCTACATTTAATTTTATCGAAATCATTATACTATTGGACAATATTAAAGTTGCATCGCGTTTATTCATGTGCAGTTTACCCTAAAAATTTTACTTCATTCAGCTGTGGACATAAACACATTATTTATTACTGTTTTAATCCACGCGTGTGCGCTTAGCCTGCCAATGACTGGGACTGTTAGGATCAATTATACACGCTTTTAAAGAAAACAGTTCGGTTCAATTCGTTGGCCAGATAGACTAATTTATTGATGATTCGTACAAGATCAACCATTCCGTAGCTTCTTTTCGAGAGAACTGCTGTTCTCTCGCGACGCCCTCTTCCTCTTTCCCGTGGCGCCCCTATGTATTTTTATTGGCCCTAACAATACTGATTTCAACTTGCGAATGTAATACAAAGGCCATAACTCGATCGCCAATAATCGTATCTGCACTCGCTTTCAGAAAATCTCCTTTTCCCGAGGACCATTTAGAAACAAGAGAGGTCAAGGAGGAACGATGGAGAAGCATCCACGTTATTTATTGGACAATGTTTTTGATGTCATTAGGGTTTTCAATCATAATAACGGGCGTCTGGCCGTACTTAGAAAGGGTACAGAATTTTTTGCCATTCAAGACTAGATTAAGATTCCCGGGAAATGAACCTCAAGCTTGAACAGTTCCGGTTTAACCAGAAAAAATATTCTGTTGATTAAAAATCCAGTCAATAGATCAACAAAACTTCGTTGAATCTGCCAAGTTTTTCAGCCTTTTGAAGAAGGTTTAGTCTTTTCAGTCTCATCAGGCCTGTTCAAATGTGGACGAAAATAAGGTCCAATCAGGCCTGAGGATCATTTCCTTCGCTTCTAATGAAGTAAGGTGGAATCCGGTGAAATCCACTCCAAAAGATGCAAAGTGCAGTAAAATAAAGAATGTGAACGTTGTAAATTTTCAGTTAGATCCCACAGCTGAAAAAGAGTACATGGGATACGTAATAGCGGCGAATCCTTTAGGGCAAATGCTTTTCTCGCCGTTGATAGGTTGGTGGGGCAATCGACGAGGTTCGGTAAGGCTGCCTCTTCTTATGACCTTGGCACTATTCTCAGTAGCTTCCGCAATGTAATTTGTCAATTATACGTACATTTTTTAGGACAATTCGCATTACTCTCTCTTAACCATTGGTGTATTCTCTGCAGGTACAGCAGCTTAGAACTGTTTCCCAGTCATCGCATATGGTGGATGTTCGTCTCCAGGTTTTTGGTTGGAGTTAGCTCTGGTGATTACCATCCGTCTTTTCCGATCTTTGAATCCTGATTGGCGTCTAAATATGAGCAATTTTGTTGTGTCTTTCAGCTAATATCGCTGCCGCGAAATCGTACATCTCATCGGCCACCAAATTGAGAGAGAGAACTTCAGCTATATCTATGGTATCCCTTGCCCAAGTAAGATCTATTAACGCACTGCTTGGATTTTGGGAGATTCATCGAGTTACTTGAAAGTTCTATCTTTAATGCTCTGCAGGTGTTGGGATTTGTCGTAGGTCCCGGTCTTCAAGCTGCAGTTACACCTTTGGGCGATAAAGGTTTTAAATTTCTCGGGTTTATACATATCGATATGTACACGGCCGCTGGGTGGATAAACGTAGTCATGGGGATCATAAATTTCGTATTATTCTTGCCGTTTTTTTTCAAGGAGCACAAAATAGCCATTCGAGAAGCCATGCACGACCACGGAACGACGGCTGGTATATCTAGAAATTCTAAATGACCTGCTAGAAAAATTATCATGCGGAATAACTTTGAGACCTGTTGAACAACAGAATCAACATATTTATTATCTGTTTATCCAAGAATGGAGATGAAGCGCTTGAGGATAAAGCATAAGAGTTCGTTTAATTCACACGGGAATTACAAAGTCTTGTTCTGAGATTACATGTTGACTTGAGTTACGGTGCGGAGTAAAAAAGACGTAACTTTGGGGAACTTGAAAGATTTCGGAAAAAGCCATGACGGTATTGAATTTATTTTTAAATCGAATCTGTTTTCGATATGAACAAGCTGATATTTAGACTGAAATTTATTCGGTTTACTTTTCAATGTCAGAGCGGAATGACTTTGTTTGTTTTCAAGACTCGATGGGTTTGTTTCGAGAGGTTTTCAAAATTAGAATCAGCTACCGTCTTTTTTTACAACGGAATTCGAAACAAGTTCACTCCACTTTTCAAACATTTTTTTGCAGTACAAAAAACGAGTTTGGGAAAGCACAGGGAAATTTTTGTAATTTCAAGCTACTCAGCTCTATTTTTTTATATGAAATGACGAGCTATTGAATCATTAAAACATCACTCATGAAGTCACCTTTGAATTAGAGAATTTAATTTTGGTGGTTTTATTTATCGTTTAAAATTCATAAACCCAATAATCTAAAACGGAAATTATAAAATTAAAGTTAACATTAATAGATTGATAATAATGCCATTATTATTAAATTATAAAAGCAATTATTTTTTATATATATAAAATAATTTTATAAAATGACGAGCTATTGAATCATAATTAATAACATAACATAATAACATAATAACATAACATAACATAATAACATAACATAACATAATTTATAACATCACTTTCCAATTCGAGAATTTTATTTTGGGAGCGTAATCTTTTAAAGTTGATGAACCCAGTCTAAAACAGAAATTAAATAATGAAAGTTAAGATTAATGGATCAATAATCATGAAATTATTATTAAATTGTGAAAGCAATTTTTTTTATATGAAAATTACGGCAAATATGAACATTTGCTTTGTTTTTAATACAATTAGGGTGCACTTGACTAACTTTCCAATGCATGCTATCGTTTAAAATCTATTTTATAAAAATAGACGAAACTAAAATTAGTATTGCATTTGAG
This sequence comes from Zelostemma sp. ZL-2020, assembly GCA_022816865.1. Classification (NCBI taxonomy): domain Eukaryota; kingdom Metazoa; phylum Arthropoda; class Insecta; order Hymenoptera; family Platygastridae; genus Zelostemma; species Zelostemma sp. ZL-2020. The sequence goes on from JABFQM010001059.1 coordinate 6,275, forward strand.
TTGAATTTCATTACTTTTAAAGTGCGGAGTGATGAATTTCTGATAACCACAGTTCAAATAAAGTAATATCATCATTTCAGGCACGTACTCAGTTGAAAACGTGACGACAACATTCGAGAAATCCAAGATCCGTTAAAAAAAGTCATCTAATTTCATTTGCTTCGCTGTTTTTTTGTGAGAAACAAAGATTGAAATAATTTTTAAGCGTAAAGTTTCCAATTCGCGATATTTTTTCGGCTAAAGAAGAACAAATTTAACGTTTTTATGAATTTAGAGAAACAGCAAGATTAAGAAAGATAAAAAAGAGTACAAAATTATTGATGCATGATTCTTCGATTAAACAGTTTAAAAACAATATTGCAATATTAAATTTTTGACGTGAACTATTGACATAATATAGTCTTTAAAAAAAATCCGTATATTTTACCCGGTGAAATATTAATTAATTTTACTGAATGGAAAGAAAAGTAAAGCCCACTTAAAACGACATGAAATACTCGACATAGTTACACGAGTTTTTGAATTCGATGACAATTCGATCAACCCCACATGTCAAGGATTAAAAGATATTTAACCGCGAGTATCTCTTGAGTTTGACGCTATTTTTAATTAATTTTTAATGAACTATATAAACGTGCAGTTGAACGAAATTCTATTATCCTTGCACGATGATATCAAATGAATCAAAAATTTGATTTTGTTGCTTATAAATTCCGTATTTTCTTGGTCAGGTCTCAAAGTTCCGCTGTCTACTACGCCCTAAACTCGATAAAAATAAAGTACGCTGTTTTTACAGAGAAAGAAACTTACAAGGGGCTAAAGCCGGATTATCTAGCGGCTTGGACATTAATAGGTGCTTTCTTCATCATGGTCGCGAATTTTGTACTGCTCGAGACGTAAGACGAAATTACACGCTGTGCAAATAGTGCAACCGAGCATTAAGCGCAAAGAATAATTGAATCAAAACGCTCATTATTTAGCCTGGGCACTCCTCTAACCATGGATCAATTCGCCTGGACAAAAACAGAGGCCTTACAAAACATGGGAATTTTAATGTGCATCGGAGGCATACTGGCTTGCGTGACTTTCGCCATGATTGGACCGCTGTGCAGAAAGTATGCTCCAATCGTACAGAATTGGATAAAAACCTGTAATCAAACAAAATAATAAAACTTGTCGCAATAATCCGCAATTATAATAGGTTTTCAGAACACAAAGTTATGCTGTGGGGTGGCCTCTTCATAACGATCGTCGGTAGATTATTCTTAATTCCCTTCGGGACTGATCCCCCGCTAATTGCTGATCACGGCCGTAAGTACGAGTTTTATAATCCTTTATCTTCTTTCCCGTTCTCATTGTTCGTCTTTTATTATGTTTTTAGCCTTTCATAATGTAACGGAAGATGTAAATGGCACGGAAATCGTTGGCTGCCCGAGTATTCAAGAATGGTGCAGAACTACCCCGCGATTATCGATATGGCAATTTATTATTGGGTAAGTGACTCGTTAAATGACCGTCATTTCACAGTAATATCAATAAGGAAAAGTTTCACTTTACGCTCGCTCAATTTCTCGCAGTAAAATTGACGTTATTCTCACTCCAGAAACGTGCCACTTTTTAACAAGATTCTAAAGAATTTGGGCGATGAAAATGCTATAACTTTCCTGAATATTGTTCATTTTTTAATCTCATATTCATTACTGACGAAAGATGTGACGAAAACTTTTATGGCACTCGTGATTTTGCATCTCTTAGGTACTGCCTGAGTTCTGTGGGGTATCCTTTAAGCGTGACTCTAATAAATACACTATTTAGTAAAATTCTTGGGCCTCGCCCGCAAGGCATTTGGATGGGCTTAATGACTGGTGCCGGCAGCGCGTCCAGAGTATTGGGCCCAGTTTTCGTGGGTTTTGTCTATACACGTTACGGAATATACCAGACGTTTGGTAGTACAGGGTGCTTGCTTGTCATATCAATGATATGGATACATATAATAGGAAAACGTTTGATTCCCAAACCGTTGATCCTAGAAAACAGCATAATTAATAGCAACGGAATAAATGCTGCGGAGAAGGAAGAAGTGAAAATTCCGTTGGTTCATGTAACTTCTGACATTTCTCGGAAAGAAATCGAGATGCAGGTACTGAATGGTCCTATAACGGAGCACAATAGAGAGGCGTAATAATTCATTACAATGACATGAAAGTCGCGTGTTTGATATTTGCTAGATTATTGTAATTTACTATCCGAAAAAAAACGTGTTCATCGTTACATTAAAAGTCTTGGAAATATTTATAGAAACGTTATTGATAGTAACTTTTTATACAACCTACGTTGGCTTAAGAAAGATAATTATTACACCTACACCAATGCAATAATAATGCGAGTTATAAGACTTTCCAATAGTACAAAACGAAAGTTTGCCTAACAGTGATTATACCAATAAAAAATGCTCAAATAGACGGCGTCGAAAAAACATTGTGATACGATGTACTTGTAAAGTATGCAATATTTGTGTAATTCTTGAGCTAAAAATGTTTTTACTGCAATGAACAATGTCAATAGTTACTTAACTTTTTATGGAGCATAATGATAATGCCGAAATTTATGTACGACATATATTTTAGAATGAAGTGTGCTGATTTATAAAGAACAAATGTGCAGGAACAAATGTATGGAATTTTAAAAACAACAATCATTGTACAATAAAACCTCATTTTTAGCATCAAAAGCGATTACATTTTTTTCGCCTTTGATCAAAAACTTTCTGCTCAAATTTTTTATTTAAATTGTACGTATCTTACGATTTAAAATTAGATAAATCGTATTCATTTTCTGCGGTGACGTGTACTTTTGAAGAAGCAAATTCATGTAGAGAAATGATTTATTGTATTTGTTTACTTGCTCGTGAAAAATGCACCCTCTCGATCCCTCATTGTTTCAACGATTAAGTGATTAACGACAATGTTTACTCAGCTTTCACAGCCGACTTTACCGAATTCCCAAATTGCATTAAGTACATGTTGAAAATGACCTGAATTGTAACATCGAATATAATCAACTTAATGAAGTACGTCAAGAACGTAACGATATTAATATTTCAAAGTAATGATTAGAGCTCGCTCCCAACGATTGAGCAGAGAAATCGTGACTCCTAATACAAATCCTAGCTGACAGCAAAATTAGGGTGACCGGTGAACTGTATAACATTGACGAAAACCAAACAACTTTTTAGCTCTCGGAAGTTCCCCGCTGATTTCACAGAGATAATATACATCCCCATTAATCCCGACCCGAAACTCTCATCAAATTTGAAGCTGTTTCCGAAGACTAATTTAGGCGAATTGGAAGGATCAAAAAGTTATTGTTATAAATACAGTTTGTTGGAATGTCAAAACCATAAAATCACGAGCCAACAAATCGGTGTTTTGTGAATCGACTTTATTTTATTTCCGGAAGATTTGATGACAAATATCGGAAATTGAAAGTGATCGAATTGCCAGCGGTTGAATAAAAAAAATCGCGACCAACGCGTGCTTTTTCGATTTTTATATCGCGTCGAATTTCACGTTGGTCTGAATCCAGCAGTTGCTGACGGTTAACTGAAGCAATAGAACTGTTCAACCATGCACTATTTCTGCATCGAAAAATTGATATTTCGTGTCAATATTGTAAAGCTATTCCATGTTTTTGCGGGGAATCAGTTTATCTCCGATGTGCAGCCAGTCAAAAATAAAAATTGAATTGAACGCGCCGAATGAAAAAATGTTTCTGTCCGATTTCATTCTCGCGCGTTACATCAGTTCCACGGAACAACCTTTCAGTTGAAATTAACGTGATCTCGTTCACAGAGAAGTTTGTTATTCGTAGACGCAACCGGAAAAGCAGGGGAACTTGCAGTCGAAGCCACACAACGACGAATAGTTCAGGCGGAACCAAACATGATAACTGACAGTCTCAGTTTTGAGCTCAGCAAAGTAGTTTGAGTTATTATCACCATTCACTGTTAATTGCGCGCTTCTGCCTCCGGAATTTTCCCACAGTTCTCCACATTTCAATCTCTCTGGAAATCACGTGCAAAACAGTACAAATGTTGTTTTATAGCGTTTCAAGCTATAAAAACAATAGAGACTGCGAGTATAATATCACGTCAGTTGAATGAGGATCAGCGATTCAAGAAACGAGCAACCGAGATAATTCCTAAACGAGGCAAGAAAATAATGGAATATTTGATTCGCTATCATAAAGTTGATGCAACATTAAAAGAGATGTTAGCTTTTTCATCAAAGCAACATTTCTCTGGAATCATTCGAAATTCGTAACACTTAAGAAAACATTCCAAAGCGGGTCATCATCGAAACTTGTTAATAATTGAAAACTCGATACGGCGAAATTTGGAATAAATTAAGCTGTAAATGCGCCCCCTGCACAGCAATATCGTTTTATTTCAACGTAAATTTCCGAGCTTTCGGGACATAAGGCGTGACGTGCTCACTTGAAACTTGTCCAAAATACAAACTGAGCCAAAACTCTACCGAAGAGAGTGCCTTTCCAGTAATCCCAGGAAACATTTGTTTCTCGCATTTCGGAAAATGGAGAACCAACAATTCTCAAAGATCCCATACACACGTTCTCATCCCACGTCGCGCAATAAATTTCTCAGACCCCCGCTGAGATAGCATCGAAATTAGACCCAAATAAATCCGATTGCCTGAAATCAATCGACGAAACGGGGAAAATCTGGTCTTTTCCTCGACGCCCATAAAACACTCCGCCCTTTTCTCATTTTTCGCCAAGTCTTCCGATCGTCAAATATGATGCACAATTCCGTCGTACGTTCCCAACGATCCTTATCTCTCTTGGCATTCTCGGCGTCCGTCAGTCATCGAGACGCTTATTTAAGCGTCTGAAACGTCGCGGCTTATGCAACACGTGATCCTATCGTCCATAGAATCCGATCCTTTTCCGCCGTTTCCTGCATAATCATTTCCCCGTGTCTCCGGCATTTTCCGCGATTGTATTTGCAAATTCGAGCCGGCGCGCGATATCGCTCACGAGATAGTCGCGCCTAAACGTGCGCCCCGGCCGAGCTCGCTCAGATATTTATGTGCACTTTGTAATCTCAGATGCTAACATCCATGATGCATGTGACAGATAGGGCGTACTGCATGTACGAAATGCCGAAATCGAAAGGAGGGTTGCGAGGGTTGCGTTGGAACTTAGGAATGACTCACGCTCGTATACGTACCAAATCACACCCGTGACAATGCCGGGAGCGTCATTTATTTATACGGACCGCTTCTTTTCCTTCTGCATTCGTTCTTGTCTTACTTCATCGGCTTCCGTCGTCACCCTTCCCGGAGATAAGAGCGTTGGCTTTCAGAATGCGGACGAGAAATTGACGCACCCACACTATACACGCCGCTAACTCAATATAATATATAATTCATGTGATTATCCCGGCGTGACTCGGCACTAAGCGTTTCTTTCCACCACGAATTTCATGCCCGCGGTCACGACTCGCACTCATCGATTAGCGCTCCTCGCGCTTGGGAAAAAGATTCTCCAGAGAGAATATTGACGAAAGTCACGTGTAAATGGAGAACTGCAAGAAAAAAGAGCTGCTACTCGCTTCGTCTTATCGCGAATTCTTACCAACATTTTATGAACGGCTGCGAATAATACTAAATGATGCGAAAACGTATCGAAAGTTCTACAGAACATTTTTTTCAATAATTACGTTCAATAAATAAATTCAAATCAGGAATAGCACAGAACAATATTTTTTCGTGCGTATAAATAATTGTGTATTGCGATTCGCGCATTATTTTATAGCCTGTTGTGATTGTGGTCCCATATATCATCACATCGAAGGATGACTTGAATATTCAAAGTTTTACAAAACCTTACGCCCCAACAAATAAGCGATACACAATTTTTTCATTTTGAATCGTCGTCTTGGGGATAACACGGCATAATGTTCCGGATATTTATTTCCCCGTGTCTATCATTCATGCTATTGAAACGCTCTACCATCCCCGATTCACCGCGGTTAAACATGAAAAGTGTTTAGTCTTTGGTCATTTACAGTCGGTAGCAGCGGCAGCAGCAACAGGCGAGTTTTCATCCACCATATGACACTCGAGATTCATCGTAAATCAGGGAATAATACGGCAGCAAATAGCATGAAAGTTGGGAGGAAAATTCTTAAGACCTTGTTTATGTTTGCACAACTGTTTCCTTGCCCGAGAAGTTTACCTTTATGAGCGGCTTTGTGGCGTGGCTGAAACATCGAAAATCCACGCGACTCCGCGTATAAAAGGTACTTTTTAAAACTCGCCTCGTCGGAGGTGAATCAACCTTGGTGGTAAAACGAGATCGTTCGTCCTTCCTCTTCCCTCCTTTTTTTTCCCTTTTCGGAAAGATGCGCTCTTGGCCGCAGGGCCTAGGGACACACGAGGAGAAGATACACAGATGCCGTCTCGTGAAAGAGAAGAAATCGCCAACAATGACTTGACACAATCGGCGCTACACACCGCCTCGTACCCGCCGTTTTGTGGGACACGTTTTATATATTTTCCTTGCCCTACCTGTGCTGCCAGAGTTTCTCATCTCCCGGCTAAAAACTTTCCCAACTTCCTTTCCTAAACCGGGGCAAAACCGAAAGCGCCGATTCAATGCAAATTGATTGAGGAACGAATCAAAAGCCAGCGTATTCATTCGACGTCTGCAATTATCGGCCGTCCTACTTTTGAACTTGGAACAACCCGGGCAAAATCCGGGAAAGACTGAATATTCCAGCGTCAACGCGACAATGTGAAAGTATAAAAATCGCGTATCTCTGGCCATTCTAGGGAATCGTCATGTGGGTCAGGGAGCGAGCGACGCGTGCACGCGAGAGTGAATTTGAAATCACGCGAACACGGCGACAAGCTTGTTTCGTGTCTTTCGACTTCCTTCTTCTTCATTGACTCCGGACTCCGGATGAGGATCGCTGCAAGTGTTCCTCGAGCACGGCACAATGCGGAATAATAGGATTACGTAAACAATGGCAACAAACCATTGTGGCTAGGTTACTCTCTATATACGGTTAGGTGGACCGTTCCGGGGACATTTGCCCCGCTACCTACGTCCCGACTCCCGACGATACTTTGTCGATTTCGGACAATGCTCGAGCTCTCGTGCTCCGATCTATACCCAAGATCTGCCTTCTCACTCTTTCTCTCTCTTTTTCTCATTCTCCTCCTCGCACGTCCTATCTTTTTAACTCGCTGTATTATAAGAATAAATTCTGAGGGATGCCCTCCGCCAATGGGCGTATATATTGTCAAAATATTGCGGTGATCGGCTCGTACGATCTTTTGTACCAGCGCCTCGCCTCGGGCTGACTTTGGCTCAAAGACTTTTGTGCCCCGTCAATGGGACTGCGGCTTACTGTGTGACAGCTTGTGGCTCGGGGAAAAGGGTGGGCGAAGGGGGGAGATTTCACACGCACGCACTCATACGAGCCGCGAGAGCGCACCGGGAGGCTCGATCGAAGTAATGCCGTGGTAATTTTTCGTGCCTCCAGGCCTTTAAACGCTTCTACTTGACCACACGTGACGCAGGATGCGCGTTCGATTTATCTGGCGACCTCGCCCAGACGAGATCACAGATGCGCTTAAACCCTCTGATTTTCAAGGGTTGATATTGCCACCGGCCAATCAGCTCTCGCCGCGGGAGAAGAGCCTCGGCGTAGAAGGGAAGACTTTTTTATCTGAGAGCGACTACGACGGAAATTTCGCCTCGATACTTTTCTTAATTGCGAGATTTCATTTGGATTCTTATTTCTTGTTTTGCTACACTCGAGTGCAGATTTTATCTAAAATTCAAATCGAGGGATAGAACTTGAAATTGTACGCCGATAAATGAAATGATGAAACTAAACCTACTTTTTTACAATGCACGTCGTGTGATTGATTTTTATTGCTACTCTTGCGTTGAATTATGGCGTCTTTGCGCGTTTTCTTCGAGATTGCACAGAAATCGATGAACGGTACCAATAAATATCGACTATTATGTGCTTATGGTTGGGAACAACATGAAAATTGAATAAAGCAACCTCTACGAAGAAAATCAATGAGTAGTTTACATCATTCCTTGTCAAAGTCATAAATTTAAAACACAACTACATTCTCACTGCGGGAGGTGAAAAAACACGCGAGGCCGAACACTTCTGACAAAAGAACATTCTCCGATTTTCTTTATCCAATCAAATTTTTATTATCTCCTTATTTAATTCTGCGGCTTCCCATAAAAACGTAGATATTCGCTTTTTTTAATGGGGTTGTGATGGATTATATATCTTTGTTTGTTTTTTTTGGATCTGATATATGGAAGATTTTGAAAATGGCACGTGTTGTAAATTAACCATGAGAACATTTGAAAAATGAATGATTTGTCAATGCATGAATAGCTTTTTAACATCGATGTGGTAGGTTTCTTAAAATTCAATTTTATTGGTTTAATTATTGATAGTTTCGAAAATGTTTTTAATTTATTGGAATCAAGAAATTCAATTTTCATCGAATAATGCGTTTCTTATATCGAATCAAATCATTAATTTAATATAAACGGCGAAGAGTATTCACAAAATTGTGCGCAAACATTTGGTCAAATTTCTTATGTTTTTTATAGATCCTATCTTTAAAAGTCCATTTTCATATAAAAACTTAAAAAATAATGATTTTTATATTCCACGGAAACTTTAACGATAAGAATCATCTCTATAAACCAAACTTCCTACAAGTATAAAACCATAAGAAATAAAATACATAAAAGAAAAATCACGGAAAACATGAAACTTCGAAATAGCGTACCAACGACAAGAAATTTTTTTAAATACTATCAAAACTTGAAAATAAACTTTTTCCGATAAGGAAAAAGGATAAAAAAATATTACAGCAAATTTCCGGCGTACGTGCACGAGACGTGCTGACTTGGTGTGAAACGACCCTTAAACATTTTTATGATAACATTTATTCCAGAAGAATGTCTCGAAAAGATTTTCCGAGGAAGTGACAAAATCGAAGGCAGTAAAAACTGATTGCAAGTTTTGCAACCTACTTTTTTACAATGCACGTCATGCGACTGATTTTTACTATCATTTCGCATTGAATTGCGCCGCCTTTGCGCATCATATTCACATGTAAATCGTGACAGCTTTAAAACTACGATAACAGACTCGAGCTTTTGTTCCAGGAGTCCCCAGAATTGTTTTTCAATAACCCATTCTTTATTCTAATCGGAACCCGTAAGAAACCCCGGCGAATAGTCATGTGGGTCGCGATATATACGTACACCGTCCGCAGTGACAGTTCTCGCTTTTCCTTCGAATTGCACTTTGCGCCATATTGCTCGTGACTTTGTCGCGTAACCGCGGGATTCCGACGTGCGTTAAATTGAATTCGGTTACGCTACAGAAGTGATAGCTTTGCGGACACGTGAATAGCTCGGTGTCGATATCGCAATAAACGAAAGGAAAAAAATCGCAATAAAGATTACGATTCCGAATCCCGTTCACCTTCTTCACGGTCACGGCGCTTATTAATTGCCGGCACGAAGTAATTGAATTTTGTCTATGGCATTAGCCGGAGCGATTATTTGTAAAGGCGGGCTCTTTAAATGGACTTCATTGTGGGTCCACATTATAATACCAGGCTGCTCGGCCGCATAAACTTATCCCGCGGGACCACAGTATCGCGGAGCCGTGCTCGTGCAGTCGATCGTCCAAAGAGTTTATACTGCTGCAGCAGCTTTCGTAGCTCTGGCCAAGGCCGCCCTCTGACCCGGGGCATACGGCAAAAAACTAATTCAATTATTCATTTAACTACCGCAGCCGATTGCCGCGAAATGATTTCGCGTTGAATGGAAAAGTTTTCTATTCGAAGTACGTTTTCCGCGTTTAATTGAACCGAGAAAAAGATAATATTTATGTATAAATTAAGTCATGCGTTGCCGGTCATACATTAAAACGCTCCTAGAAAAAAAAACCAGAGGAATACAACAATGCAGAGCGTTTCTTTTATTCAATATACCGAGCGTATGGAATTCACTCGGTAATTTATTCAGTCATTCATATTAATGTACCGCTGCCGTATTTTGTTTATCTCTCCCTCCCAATTGTGACTCTGCCATATTTTTTCAATGAAAAATCGTGCCTCAAATTCGTTCTGTTTTTTGTAATGCATGTAGGTCATCGACGAGGAACGCGAAGCGCTACAAAGTGGCGTTTCCACTGAAAGCTCCTCGATACTTGAAACATCTGTCCTCGGCTCTTCTCTTCTTTCAACCCTTGAGGCCCTAAAATATTCAGTTCCCGCAGTGACCTGGCATAAAATGGATTTAGCGACATGAGGCGTTGGCGCTGAAATCTTTTCTACGCATCGATATAACGATTTTTCAACTCGAAAAGTATAAAGAAAGCATTTTCATTAATTTTCGAAAGCCACGTGTTCCAAAACCGCGCAGATTTTTCCAACTCTTTTGTTATGCTAATCAAGGGGGATCGGGAAATGAAATTTACATGTGAATTCGATCGATTATATGGTTTCTGAAGTGGTTCTTTTTTTACGTCCACTTTCGAGAGAATACAAATTGATTCACTAGCTTAGAATCGGCAAGAAAATCTGGCATGAAAACGGTGATAAAATGAAAGTTTATGAAAAATATGGCGAGGGTTGCATCAAACGATTTCACAGTCAGGTAGACTTGTAGGGCTTGGTGCGCGCCGTCGGGAGGCATCGTTACAGAAAATTAATGGACGAATGGAAATGTGGCCACATTCGTGCACATATGTCGGATCGCATGCGGAGTACGGCTACTTTGTGCGTAAATGTTATTGTGGCGGTGGCAACTAGGCGCAAGGGTACTTGCAGGGGTACTATTACACCCATCAAATGCGCTTCAAAATATTTATCGCCGTGTAAAACAATGTTGCGAATATGCCGGGGAAAACGCCAAACGCTACACTCGCTTAACTGTTTTATCGCCCCAATAAAAACGGCCAACAGCTGTCACTGCGAAGCTTGTTCCAGAATTTCTTAATGGTTTACTAGCGAGATCGCCATTGACGCAAACGGCAAATTGAAATTTGGGCGGAGAAAATGATGAAACACTCGCGACATTTTTTATTTGACATTTTTTCAAACGGAACGGAGTGGATTTTTTATTCTTCGAAAGTTGAATCGCAAAATACAGTGTAATGCCGTCTTTTGAAAATGTCGGGTGGAAATTTACATGTAGACGATGGAACTTCATATCTTAGTTTGTCACTCGCGTAATAATTCAAGCATTTTATTGAGCTGCTCTTTTCGACTTTTAACGCTATATTGCCGAAGAAGAAGCGTCGGGATTTTTTACGAGATTAGATAGCGCCTGAATATAAATTATCGGGAGCTTGTTCAAAAATTTACGATTCGATTTCATTCGACAAAGAACAAGAATTTTTTCATACATTTCTGCGATTGAAAGTTGTGTGATTTTCGTAATCAAAGTGACGACAGTGTATCGAAACTTTCGGTTCATGGTACGTGGTAATTGCGCGTAAAATCCTTGATCTTTCACCTTTTCTGTAAAAAGTTCTTTAGTAAAATTTAGTGAATGCTTACTAAATCTCAAGTACGTGTATATTAAATGTCGGAATTAATATCCCCTGTCATGAGGTTCTTAAATTAAATACAAATTCAGTATACCAAGTCTTATGTTTCTCTACAAAATTGTATACCATGTAAGTATGCACTTTGAACAAAATTCCTTCTATAAACTCGAGATATGTATTTATTGTATCGTGAGAATTGATATAAATTGTATATATGTGTTATATACAATTTCGATATATTTCTATTGGATTTTAATGAGAAAAAATTTTATTCGAATGTTTTGTGTTAATTTAATTGACATTTTGAACACTTTCATAAGTAATTAGGTACGCTGTAAAAATATTTTCCAAAACGAGAATTTATTGAACTACTTCAATCGTACATTGATAACATTTACAGCATTTTTTTTATACTCGAATCATTATTTGAAAATTTTACATTTTCGTTCGTAATTACAACTACTTGTTTAATAATTAGTTATAATTATTAGTTTAATAATTATATTACGGCCTTTTTGCTTATGGTTTTGTAGTATTCTTAAAAGCTCAAATTTCATATTTTTCATATTGAATATTGAATTTATCGTTCCAACATTGCGTGAAGAATCGAAAATTGTAAAGATAATAAGAAACAGACGTACAAAATATTTAAAATGCCAAATTTTGAAACTTTACATGATGAAACTTTGATAAAATTCGAATTTGAATTTATATATTATTTAAATGAATGCAAATAAATAAACTTTATGGCGGGATTTTGTTGCGCCTTCAAACTAAATTTAATATCGATCAAACACAACTTTTACTTTTTTTACATAATGATTTTAATCAGATATGAACCAAAACTTTCTATCGGTATAAAAATGGAATAAATAATTTATAGAAAATCACAACTTATCTTAAATCTTCAACAAGTATGACGACTTATTCATTTGTAAGTGTCATAACTAATCCAGGATTTTAACTCGGTATACATTTATTTAGTTTACCAATAATACAATAAAAAATTGAATTTTTGGAGTGTCACTTTTTTACAAAACGTCAAATGTTAAGAACTTTACATGTTCGAAATCAGAAGACAAAATTTGTACACAGTCCTATTTTTCAAGAAATTCAGGAAGCCACAAAATTTAAGACCGAAGTAAGTGAAATATGATACAGAAAATTTTGAAAATTTTGAAAAACGAGATTTTCATAGATAATATTTAAAATTTTCAATAAAAGTGCAGTATAACCAGGTATAAAAAAAATTTTGCCCGCTTAAACTGAATTGACATTCTTTCCACTTGTGAAAACACATCTTTTCAGTTAACAAATCGAGGTACATACCTGGTATATACCTAGTTATGTGCTGTCAACCCAAATTAGTACACTAATAAGCCTAAAAGAATTTTCAATCCTTTTATAGCATGACTCTATTATTTTTAAAAATTCACGCTGACTTCAGGTAGTTGCAAAAATGAAATATTGCCTTTTACCTTCATCAACTGAACATTTCTATTCAAAAGAAAATATTTTGAATAAATATGAAAAGCGTAATCGCTTCGGCACCTGCCCGCCTCCGAAATCCCAAGTGGTTAGCGCGCGGCGGTGCAAACCGTGACAAAAATCGCTGTAATTTCTTGAAAAATCGGGAATCCCACTGTTTCCATTTCTTTGTAAGAGTACACTGGTTTTCACTTCCGTCAAACACACCCTCAAAATAGTTCGAGAAGTTTGTAAATTTCCAGAAGTATTCAAAGCGAAACCCTATTCTTGGCATATTCTCGGGTTTGAAAACCGTATTCTTGGTTCTTGTGTGATTTAATTTTACCAAAGGCCTGACACATACGTCGCCTGCAATGACACGTTCGATCGAGACGTTCCGCGTCGGAAGAAAGGATTTAATCGAGGCGAACGGAGGTAATGGACGCTAGACTCACTCTTAATTAGATGTTTGACAGCGCGGTGACTCGCAAACAGTTCGCGACTTGTCCCGCTGTGATTAATGAATCCAATGAATGACGACCCGCCGTCAGCAAATTACAGAACACGTTTCTTAGAGGAAGAATAAGATTGAAAAAGTCATCTTAATAAGCCGCCGAACATACAGTCGAACGGAAGTAGACGTGAATCTTGGCGAAATAGCGCGTTCTCGAGTCCCTGGAATGCGTTCCTTTCATCAGTTTTCAACCGAATCCAGCTAGCATCTCATTACCGAGGCTGTTTCGATAAAGGGGTCAATGCTTCGTGAAAGAATATGTATGAATCCTGACATGTTCAGGAAATCGATATCGATCCTGAATATTTAGCGGAAAAAAAAAACACGTCGCTCACAAATTCTGAAGACTCGTGTCTTTCACTCGGATCAACGATATAAATGGATTTCGTCGTGTTTTCCGAAAATTTTCTCAATAGCGGCGCTTTAAACTCAAAAAATTCGACAGGTAGAATCTCGGTCGTATTCAACCAAAGAGAAAGAGAGCGAGGCGAAGATCTCACCTGGAAAGTGGAAGAATTTAAAGCAAAAAATTGTGTGTCCACGCGCACAAAGGTATTCTCGACCACCGGGTGAAATGCTGGTTGTTGGCGGGTCGTTCTTTCTATATATTGGGCTACCGGTATGCGGTCTTTTGTGCCCCGAAACCCCGGATTGCTGCTTGACGAATTTTTTTTTAGTTTTTCTGACATACATGAGCGACGAACGGAAAACCCGAAAACAATGGGGGTGCACAAAACAATTAATCATATCCAAACGATGTAAATGCGAAAGCTTCTCTTGCCCTCGAGACTCGAAATTGAAGAACACTAAGCTCGGATTATGGGGTTCATAATATCTCCTTCACTTTCGAAGAATTGACTTTTTTAGAAAAAATTCCGGAAGTGCAATCGAGGTAGAATAGCGAGAAATGCTTTTAAAATCATTCGGAATACCTGTAGCGTCTCGAGCCGTTTTTTAGAATTTTTGTTGAATACGATTCTTGGGAACAATTTTATGGCAACAAGGGTTTGAAGATTTGATGAAATCAAACGATTTCAGATAATTTACAATGTTTTTTATTCTTTAGGGTAATACATACATACTGTTTTTAAACAATTGAATAATTTCCATACTTTTTCACAAAAAGGAAAATTATTTCTGTTTCTCATGAAACAACGTATGTACAACGATACAAAGCATTGTAATAGTGTTTTCATTAATAAATCCTGGATACACCAAATTTTAATGAAGTAAAGAGCATTCGTTCTAAACAATTTAATTATCGTAATTAAAGTCCTATCTCACTTATTAAAACGCCGTGATTCGTGTGATTTCGGAGTGTTTTCATAGCAAAGAAATTAAAATATAGAGTAAAACCTCCAGATTTTAGTTTATTTGGTTTCGTTTTCTAATTAAATAACTTGACTCGAATTCGCACAACGACAACATCGCTTTACAATAGTTTTTCACAATTCAGAAATCACGTAGACACGAGAAAGCTATTAAAAAACAAAATTATTCACATGCCTCCAACTCTTTCAAAAATAAATCGTACGCAATACTACCATGTTTAATTCATTACATCGAGGCTCTTGAAAAAGTTTTCAAAAATGTGTTTTTCGAGAAATGCATATTATGCACCTGGCTCAAAGTTGACTGAAACGTTAATTTTCTTTTTTTCAAGATGCGAGAAAATGTGGTCCCGGCCGTTATTCGTTCGTTAGTTTTCCATTTGTATTCCATCAATATTCGGAACGAGATTGGTGAAAAATAATTCAAAGCTACAAATTGACTTTTGAGCCATGCATAGTTTGGAAGGGCCCAGAGGCTTGTGCGTCGGGGTGTCTCCACAGGCTGCTGCGCAGCGCCTATTTTGACACGTTCCCCGTTGTTACGAGCACCATAGATTCGACCAAAGTCAGCGGGGTGCCCTGTACGGAGCAAAACACAAAAATTGTCAGGCTTCGTGGTTGATTCCCAGTAACCATCCGGTTTACGATCCATGGGACGATATTGTCTCGTTGTTGTCACCTGGCAACGAAGCGATGTAAAATACGGGTCCCGGTCAGTAAACTCGCTTTGTGCGCGGTGTAAATAGCTGCAAAACGTTATTTTATACAATAAGCAGTTACTTAGCGTCGAAAACTGAGGGCCGCGTGTTCATCAAAAGCGCTAATAAGCCGACAAAAAAAAGTTGGGCATGTGTTTACCGGTTTAGCTGCAGTATCGCGCAAGCGAACGATCGATTGTCAAGGGAATGCAATCGAAGGATGATTCGTCGACGTGAAAAAAGCGCATGGTATTTTCCCGTTTGCCGGTTCCGAAGAACAGCGTCCTTGACCATGCGTCGTAATCATTTTTCATCCCACGTAGAGCTTGAATCTTTTCGAAAGTCTCCGAGTTGTCAAGCTCAGACATTGTCGTAAAAAAAGGACATCGTAAAGAAATAAAAGAATAATGGAAAGGAAAGTTAAATGAAGTACCCGTAAAAAAATAAAACCATTTGTTTTATTTCTGGTGTAAAAAGTCCCTGTTGCAGATTTACAAGCGTCGATTTGATGAAAGGGAGGCTCGAAAAGGTTTGGAAAACGGTCCAGCCCCTAGATTTGGAGAAGAATAGAAAGGAAGAGCAAAAATTCGGCGATCTAAGCTGCGTTGAGTTTTTGACTGCCCAGTTGGAATCCGCTTGAGTGATCCGCATACCCTTTTGCGGTGCGTTTTATGGTATTACCTGGACAGAGCTGTCGTACCTATAAATGCAGCGAGAATAAGAGTCCAAATTCTCGTGCTGAAGGTAAAAAATGAAGGCTTCGAAGTGTTCGTTTTCTTTCTGGCCATAAAACGACCGAAAGATCTTGAAAATCAACAGTCTTTCAATAGTTTGCGACGCGTTAAAATCGGGAATGCGTCTCACTCCCGAACATATTATTCATGGCCCCCTTTTTCCGGTAAAAAAAAGACATTCGATTTAGACCGAAACCTTATTTGAAAGGCAAACGTTTCCGAGATCATGGGCGTAATTTTCAAAACGAGCGGTAAAAAATATTGCGTGGGTCGAGGACATTTTTGAGTTTGATGTGCCGCCGACGCTCCGTGGAGAGAAAGTTGTAAAAAAAGGTATATTTATGGTCGTTTGCAGTTTTATGAAAAGTCCGCTGCTGCTACTGGAGGTCAACGGAAAAGACCGGCAGGGATCATTGTTTCGGTTTAGAAAAAAACACGGAAAGCCCATTTGTCGCGAAAATAAAATATAGCTTGCGTCGAAAAAAGGAAATCTCGATATTTACAGCCAAAACAGGTGTCAAATTCTTGACTTTTTTTTTTCATTATTTAGTCGTTTGGAAGTTTTTAGTTTTTCCTAATTGAAGAGCGCGATTCCAAAATTTATACCAAATTGTATTTTTCCGTTTGATGAAAGCTTCTGGTTAATTATTTGTAATAATTCAAATAATGCTGCTACTACATTTATTTAGGGTTCATTATTAATTTTCGGGTCTTATATTTTACATTGAATTTCCAAGAACCGCCAACTCAATTTCGCAAATTTAAAGAATCAAGCACTTTAATTAATTGGACGCTACTTTTTTGCTCGACACCTCGATCGTCGATTTCATCATCAACTCGTTATTCGACTGCGAGACTGAATCATTCGGTCACCTCGCTTTGCAAATAAACCAAACTAATCCCCAAAGTCCACTTTATTCGCCAACCTTCTCATAAAAAAGACCAAATACAAAGGCGGAAAAAAATGTGTATTTCCACAAAGGAGCAGAAACAAAAAAAGTCCAATCGAACCCTGGAAATCCCTCCAAAGCCGCGCGTCCGTACATCACGTTGCATATTTAATGCGAAATGAAGGAATAAATAAAAGTCGTCCCGTGCAAATCGGACGCTCCCTGAATCCGAGCCCGGTGCAAAACGGCACGCTGTCATGAAAAAGTAATTTTCACAAATTACCATTCATTCGCTCGGAACTATAGCGAAAACATCGAATCTCGCCTCGAAAATCTTTTCTTCTTCCCCTAAAAAATCGGGTTTAGCGACGCAATCTCCCGATTTCTCGTAGCCACTGAGAAATCAGCCAATTTCCATTCCGTGTGTTGGCAAATGGTAATTTCGGTGAACGAGCCCGGTTCCTCGCACAAAAGCAGCGCGCCTTCTCCTTCCTTTTCTCGTCCCGTAGCTCCGGCTCGTTAGGCTTGACGAGGCACCACCGGTCGCGGCATCCGTAGGAGAGGGCATCAAGGAAAGCCCAAAGTCACGCGACGTGCCGAGCACTTTTTCTCCTCGTTTATTTTTCCATCCTTAAGCGCATTAACTTCACGCATAAAGAGTTGGTAACGCCGGGGCGGTCTACCAAGGCGGATCTCGATGAAAGCTCCGCCCCGCCGACAACGTCGTTTATTTACTCTTGCTTATCGTTTTACGCACGTCGACCGCCGCGATAAACCAGTTATTCTGCCTCGTTGACGAAGACGATACGCGATGAACGCGTGTGACGTTTGGCTTCTCTCTTCTTTTCCCTTCTTTCTCGTCCACCTCGATCATCCTCTCCCGCAGAGTCGGGGGCCTTGCGACGTTCGATTGACACGAAACGTCGATGGCTTGCAAGATTCGATCCGGATGTCCGAGGCTTGCTCGTTGCTTTCGGCGATCGACTCTGAAGTGTACATCAACGCTCCCCGCGGTGCTTTCGTTATCGCCGATTTTTTTCTTTTCTTTGCAGCAGCTTCTAATGATTGTTACGTTGGAAATTCTCAACTGCCTTTTTTTTCTTTCCACAAAAATGTTTATGCAATTAAAGAACTTGTATTCAAGGTAAAATCCTGTCACTTTGTTTGCATTTTAATAGTGTTTGAAAAATGATTTTATTGTTCTTATAGAAAATAAGATGTTTAAGGTGGATCGATACTTTAATGCAAAGGCGAATTGAAAAAAATATTTATAATGCAACATAATTAATTACATTTAATATGTGAGTATAATTTATTCAACAATATCTTCTTCTTCATGAAAAAAAATACGCGAGTGAAAAAATTGTACAAAAATG